>DWTO01004597.1:0-11403 GCA_018244755.1 Jemadia pseudognetus
CTTTGGCGACTTCGTCTTTCCAGCGATATCTTGGCCGACCCACCGGGCGGCGACCGGAGGGTTGGCCAAGATATGCTAGAAGATTCTACATTATATTATTCACTACATTCTACCTTTATCCCAGTGGCGCTGAAAATTACATCTGCATATTTTGCACAGTGTTCGGGAAGCTGGAATATTGGGTGAAGATTTTGGGAAGTTAAACACATTCTACAGCAGTTCCAAGGATGCATGTTGTGTGATATTTAATATTGGTGCATTTAAGTCATCTTTTTATTAAAAAATATACGAAACAATTGTACATTGTATACAATACAATAACAGGACGCCAAAAATAACAGCTGCTGTCAAGTCAATTAGACATATTAACACTTAAAAAGTTAACAATGTCAGTCTGCGGATAATAGGCTTTTATCCAATAATTTGCTAAAATTTTTAACATAATCACGCTACAACGAAGAAAATATTATATTATTATGTAAGGTATTTATGTGAACACTATTTATTTTAAATTTAACATAAATTTTACCTAGTAGCAATTTTTGGCGTTTAATGAAACCTCATGCTTCATACTAATGTCAAAACTGTCAGATCAAGGCTGTCTAATACTGAAGGACATAAACAATTTTTTTTTCCATTTCAGGATTTGTTTTATGCTAACAGTGTATTTTTACTTTGCACAATCTAGACTTGACCATGATTACGATGTTTCTTGTTAGCCGTGCATGTTTCATACATTTTGATACGTTATTTTAGCGATTTTTCTTCAAAATGTTAGCTGTCTTGTTTATAAACAGAATGATCACTCGACGAAGAAAGGCTTGCAAAGTTGTTAAAGAAGATAAGACCGGCATGAAGACATTGGAATTAGAACATTGTCGGACTTGTCTTAACACTAAGGACTTACTGGCGTTGTTCGGTAATAGAGAATCGGAAAAAAAACGATCGAAAGATCTGTTTTTAATTACAGGCTTAGATGTGAGTTTTTTCTTTTAAAATGTTTGATGTATAATGTTTACTGCTGAACGAGTCTTTAAGGTAGCGAAAGTCAATTACGTAACACGCGTGTAATCGTCGAACAGGTTGGCAGAACATTAGTGCATTACACTCCTGCGTATCACCAGTTACGTTTATGTCTCACTATGGAACAGGTGGTGAGTCTATTGCTATATACCGGGCACATATCCAGTCTCCGAGCCACTACAAGAAAAACTAAGTTAGACAAATTCAATAGTGCCCAACACGGGATTTGAACCCAGGTCCTCTCAATCGGCAGTCACGCTTGCAACCAACAGGACCATCGAGACAGTCAAAGGCAATTAATTAAAAACTTTCAATATCACAGATAAGCATACCTGATTAGTTACTACCCGTTTTTTAAATTACATTGTTAGACAAGGGTTTTTGATATTAATGTAGGAAGCCTGGAGCATATTGGACCAAGCGGTTACAGTTAGATTAGTAGAGATATGATATTGTTACAAGCATATCTGACAAGATTATTATATTGTTAAGCCAGTTCGTGAGGGTTGGCATAGGTCACCAAATGCCATTTCCTATCACCTCACACACATTTCCCACATTCAATAAATCATATAAAAAAACCATTTTTGTCCTAGTCCTAGTACTTGCATATTTAATGTTTGTTTAACATTCCATTTCAGATTAAATTCAACGATGGCCTATCGCAAAAGATTTGCATGAAATGTGCGAAATCGTTAGAAACCGCTGTCAAGTTTAGACGCGTGAGTCGTAAAACTCACAAATCATTGTTGGCCATTACATCTGAAATACAACCACAACAGAAATCCTCTGTGTCAGCTGTCACAACCCACGAAGACCACACGACTGTCCCAGCGGTGGTGTCAGTGGAGATTTCTCCCATTCCGAAAATTGAGGACTTTGATGATGGCAACGATTTCCCTGGTGACACATACGGAGATGACTTTCAAAATGATCAGGAGCCTAAACTGGAGAAGGATGTCGAGCCGAAGAAAGTTAAGCAGGTATTGTGATTTCTATGTTTACTTTGTGGTAACCCCATTTCATCACTTCATATTTGGACTCATAATGCATGACATATTTGGTGCACTTTCCAACATTCCCAACGAGCTGTATATTATAACATCACACCTGCAATCCCCAAAGAGGTAGGCAGAGGGGTTTAGTACATTCTCATATTTCCTCATTCTCATCGCATTTCTCACATTTACATCAAACCATAGGCATAAATCCAGATTCCAAGACACAAGCATAAATTTTATAGTTAGAATAATTGAATAGTACTGGAGATCTTACCTAGTTAGCTGCAGTTGCGATTTGCGACGTCTTGACCAACGGAGCAGGAATTTTTATCAGAAACTTCCAACACCGTCAACAAAAAGAAAGAAAGTGGACATACCGAACGCATCATCATATAAATGTACCTGGTGCAGCAAGGAGTTTCGCATGAAGGCCACATTCAAAGCGCATATGCGCTTTCATACCAACTACTGTGTTTGTGAGGTAAGTTACCCAGTGACTTAATGATACTGAATGGAGAGTCAAAAGGCCCGGTTGTTGACAGTAGATATAACATTGCACCTGTAATTCACGATGGGGTAGGTGAAAGACTGTAGCACAATTACATGTTTCACTAGTTACATTAGTTCCCACTATGGAATAGGTGATGAGTCTATTGATATACACTGAGCTTATATCCAGACTCAATTTCACGGATAGTAAATCTATTTTACAAAAATTCAATAGTGCCCGACATGTGGTTGAACCTAGGTCCCCTAAAGCCGTTGTGATCAATATTGTTTATATATTTGTAATCCTCTCTGATCATCCCTTAATACACTTCATATGATGGTATGTCACTATTAATACTTAACCAACCTTCAAATGTATATCCACTATGGCAACACTTAATGCTAATTGCCAACATTACAACATCAGTCTTAACAACAGCCCTCATTCCCTACTCTCCGTGCAGGCGTGCGGCAAGAGGTGCAGGAACAACAATCAGTTGCAGGAGCACAAGCGCGCCAGGCACGGCCTCGGCAAGATCCATAAGTGTGCTTACTGCGAGTACAGCTCGGCCACCAAGGAAGCGCTCACGGTGGGTTCAGGTTATCCAGCTTGAGTAAATGCTACCTTATGATGTAGACTAGGAGGAAAAGGAATCTACTCTCAGTTTACACCTGCAGGTACTGCTGGAAATTACGAGTTAGAATAATTCAATAATATTCTGCCCGAACTGAGGATCTCTTGTCAGATCAGTGAGACATGCTATAGGAGGTTGTTTTGTATACAATATCTCCAATTTCAGATACACGAGAGACGTCACACTGGTGAGAGGCCTTACATATGTGACCACTGCGGAGCCACCTTCCACCGGCGGTCCAACCTGGTGCAGCACATCGCCATCCACCTGCCGGAGAAGAATTTCCAGGTAAGCGAGACTTCTTTGATCTTGTTCTAGCGACTTAGATTAGTTCTCTGCCATACACTGTCTTTACAAATTATTTTGAACATAATTATTATGTCATTACTCTTGGTCTCTTATGGGTTATGGCTTAGAACAGCGAGTTTTAAATATTCGTATCCTCGCAGACCGGCCTGCCTTGCTTCTACTGTAATACAGTCATCAGGTTTATTCATTCACGACTTCACCACCCATTCCGTAACTGGTCGTATTAGACGAAACTGGTTACACGTGCGAGTGTACCACAATCCCCCGCCGACCCGTTCGGGTAAGAGACTCGTCGTGATGCTGGACAATGACAAAGCGATGTGACGGCGCGCAGTGCGAGCTGTGCCCCAAGCGGCTGCAGTCGCGCAAGCTGCTGCAGATCCACAAGCACAACGCGCACACCGGCAAGCGCTACGGCTACCTGTGCGCGGTGTGCGCGCACCGCTTCGAGAAGCCGAACAAGGTGCGCGCGCACACGCGGCGCGTGCACGGCGTGCCCGACCACCGCCAGCCGCCCGTCGTGCGCGTGCAGCTGTGAGCGGGCCGCGGCAGCTGGGCACTGGTGGGGGAGAGCGAGGGAAGCTAGGTTCAGGTGGGGGAAAGTGGGGGAAGCTAGGTTCAGGTGGAGGAGAGTGGGGGAAGCTAGGGGGAGAGCAGGGAAATTAAAAGGAGGTAGGGAGTAATTGAGGTGGATGCATTTGCTTCTCTATTATTGTACTATGTTATAAGATGTATAGCTTGAATACAACAAATGCTCATAAGTAGGGATCGGGTGTTGTGGACGAGCAGAGGAGATGGAGACAGATACTGTAGCGTTAGAGAGGGATAGATAGATATTTGAAAAATGACGTATCTCTATATGTATTAGAACATCGTTTATATATACATATGTTTGTAAGTATTCAAGATACATAAATGTATAGACTGTCTCGATGTTTCAGTGGCTGCAAGTGCGAGTGCCGACCGAGAGGTCCTGGGTTCGAATACCCGGCTGGGGTACTATGGGATTTTTCTAACTTTTATTTATGCGTACTTTGGAGGAATAGTGTAATAGTTACCATTTCAGATAGTTATTCGTATAGTTTGGGGTTTTAAATAATCGTCCCCTATACAATTGAACAGGGCTCCATTCTCTCCCTTCTCCCGCCCCCGCCTCGCCCCCGCCTCGCCCCCGGCCCGCGCTAAAGGCTCCATCTGCTGCGATACAAATGGACCAGGTAAGGCAAACAGCCCCAAATGTTGACTGTCGTTTTTGTTAACATACTAAATGAAAGTACACTTGAAAATATAATCCGTGAGTAAAAATAAATAGGTACACCGTCATCATCAGTCTATTGCAGTCCACAGCTGGACATAGGCCTCCCCAGACTGGTTATGCTCATTATCCCCACGCTGGGCAGGTGGGTTGGGGATCGTAGAGCACTGCCTACTCTGCTGCCCGTAGGCGACCAGGGCGTGTCGCTGTGTCTCTTACGACAGCCCGTATCCCAGCACTGGGTCGGGGGATGTGAATATACACTATAATACACGGACAGATAGTCATCGAGAAGCATTGTATAGTTTATTTACATCATGAGGTGAAGGAAAATGAAAAAAAATGACACTGGAATATAAAAAGCTTAATTTGTCTATGGTTTGCATTCATTGACAGATTTATTAACTTTTTTTTGTTTCAGGTAAAACTCAGCACTAGAATACAGTTGTTCAGCCACAGCATGTGTCCGCGGCGTGCCGTAGTGTCCAGACTGAAAAAATTGGAATCACAAATTGCTCCTGCGTGATAATGAGACGTTAATAATTAATTTATGTGTAAATTGAGGTTTATGTATACATTTTTCCATATTGATACGTCGCAAGACAGAGATGATTTTTGTATACTTATTTTACTGTGTTAATTTGGCGCTTTTGAGCAATGATGTATGTGGCACGAGAAACCGTGCTAAGAAATCCACATACCGCATGTCCAGATCGTGGACAAATACCACACAGGGAGGCCTATGTCCAGTTGTGGGATTCCAGCTGATGATGGTTTTATATGTGACTCTATTTTATATTGTAAGCTTTAGTTAATAAAATATTATATGAAATTATTAGGACGTAAACGTAACTGGTGAATTGTGGGAGTGTTCTACACGCCTCTGCCTACCTCTTCGGGGATAACAGGCGTGATGTTACGTTATATGAAATTATGCATAATAACTAAGTGAAATGTGGTCATCAGTTCACCTCCTATTCCGTGACACACCATACAAGGTGTAACATGGGAGAACCACACACCACTGCCTACCCTTTCGTCGAAATATAGACTCGATGTTGTTTTAAACGAGTAGAAAGGATGAAAGGAGGTTCATTGCGTGTTTCGAGTAAGATCTTTCAATTATTGTCAGCAGATGGCGTTGAATGTAGCCTGAATCACGCTATCGTAGTTTTTCTAAACATCACTCATAATTTAAAAGATACAACTACAATGTAATCACAAGCAAATTTTATCAGTATTAGATATGTATATTATAATCCGTGTCATATAGATCTCTTTTCATCAATATTTATTTGATTATTTAATAAATCATATCACATTTTACGTATAGTGTATGCTTTTTGAGACAATAAAAATTGTGTTATATAATATGAGTGTTTTTTTAAAGCCAATTAAATGATGTGTATCTGCTATTAAGTGGTAAATGGGTATAGATGGTGAAAAGTGGCAATACTACACTTCTTCTCTGCCTACCCCGTCGGGGCAAAACGACCGTGATAGATGAAAATGGGATACAATGGTGTTTGATGGCGGTTGTTGCTACAAAACACGAGTAAATCTTTAATTTTCTTGCGTGTAACTTCTATTTTTCCCGCTTAAAGGTAGAATTTTCAAATCAAATAAACGCAGTAACATAAAATTTCACCTTAAACTGCCATCTGTTAGCGAATGCAGTGTTATTAGTATATATCATTTTAACGCCATCTATTGATGTTTTAGAAAACTACAAGACATATCTAAACAGACGCAATCCTAAATGGTTTATTTCATTTTTTGAATTCTTTAAATAACAAAAGACTTAAAAGACTTCTCAGGGGAGGACTACGTCCAGCACAAGGCTGCAATAGACTGATGATGATGATCAGGTCCTATTTATTCCTTATAATTACCCTCTTAGAAAATATTCGCGATGAGACCATTGAAACACGAATTTTTTTACTAAACAATCATTGTATATTTTATCTGACCAACAGAATATAAAATCATTACAGCTCACATTCATACTTTAAAAAAAATACAACATGTAAATACTTACTAGTTGTATCTATTAAAACACATTAATGACATATGGTACCAAACTGGTGTCACCATGGCAACCACCAATGAAAATGCTAACAAAGGAGAATCGTAAACAAAATTTGTATATGTCACGAGTCGAATGTGCTATAATACTATCAATTACAATAAAATAATCGCTTAGAATTGAATTCATGTCTTCTTTAAGCGGCTATGACAGCGAGGTCGTGGGCTTCGAGAGCGTAGTGCGTGGCAGACGCCCTGACGCTTGCACGTCGAGCCAGACGAGTGAGTTCGCGGAGAGCGGAGTGGGGAGCCAGACCACCCACTCCATAGACATCGGTTGCATGGTCAATCCAGAAGACATTAACGCAGAAGATGACGTCTTGAAGGAGTACCCGCCGCCGGGACTTAACGAATTTCTGAGAAGGGTGGTTCCGTCCATGCTGGATCAGTTAGCGCAGAACGATGCGGAGGTGCTGTACGATTCGTCCGATTCCGACGAGGAGGAGATCATGTCGGCGAAGCTGCTGCAGGAGATCCAGCTGAAGAGCGACGGGCTCGGCGCGGGGGACCACCACACGTCGGTCCTGGGGATCACCTGGAGCAGCGCGGGGAACTCCTTCGCCGTGTCGATAGGACAGGCCCAACATGACACTTGGTGCGAAAACCCTGGCCTGATCCAAGTGTTCATCCTGAAACGCAGCGAGGGCGACAAGTTCGTCCACGAGATGGATGTGACGGAGAAAAACTGCGTCACCGTTCTGAAGTATCACCCGACTGTGGCCGCGCTGCTGGCGTACGGCACCACGTCTGGAGAAGTTGTGCTCTGTGACCTTCGCAACGGGAATTTGGAAGAGGGCACGCAACTGGCCTCTCCACCAGGCTGCCACGGGTCCCGGCGCGTGGCTGCCCTACAGTGGGCTGACGCGCGACTCGCTAACATTTTCCTGCTAATGCAGATCAACAATAAGGGCAAGAGGCGCGGCGCGTCCGACCAGATACTCATTTCCGGTGGTAGCGATGGTACAATGAACGTGTGGCAAGTGAATGCAAACATGAAAGTGTTCGAGAACGTTCTCTCTTACAATATAAACGGTTCCAAGAAGCTGCCTGCTCCGGACCTGAGCTGCTTCGACTTTGCCAAGACCGTTCCTTTGGGTCCCGCTGACGAGAAAAACTCTGATGACGATATTTTTGTCGTCGGCACGAAATCCGGCAAGCTATACCTGTGTAAGGTTAAGGGTCATGATGCAGACATGGACCCTGTGGACGAGGTGCTGGAAGGGCATTCCACCTGTGTCCTGGACGTAGCGTTCAGCTCCCAGAAGCGCGGCATCTTTGTGTCTGTGTCTATGGACGCTGAAATTCGTGTCTATGACGTGAAGCAGTCCGGCCCTTTGAAGGTATGGTAGGGATTAGTAGCCATTCGTTGTTACCAGTACAGTTAGACTTTAGCCTAAAAATTCAGGACTCAAACTCAATTTATTAAGAGGATCCTTGATCGATTGTTAATTCGTCCAAGAGGATCCTTGATCGATTGTTAATTCGTCCAAGAGGATCCTTGATCGATTGATAACTCGGTGACTGAAAAAAAGGCCTTATGATAATGATGATTGGAAACATCAGACTCAGACCATTCTTAGCTCGTAACATAGGTACTAAAGACA
Organism: Jemadia pseudognetus; assembly: GCA_018244755.1. Taxonomy (NCBI): domain Eukaryota; kingdom Metazoa; phylum Arthropoda; class Insecta; order Lepidoptera; family Hesperiidae; genus Jemadia; species Jemadia pseudognetus. The sequence goes on from DWTO01004597.1 coordinate 8,402, forward strand.
CGGTTGCGAATATTTGAAAATGCTCTTCAGATTTTTCGCATTTCCAGGTGATCTGCCTGGATGTGCCGATATCGTGTATGGGCTGGCTGCAGCACCCCTACGTGGTGGTGGGGCTCGCGAGGGCGGAGCGCGCGGTGCTGCAGGTGTACAACGTGGCCAGCGGCCGCGAGCTCGCCGTGGAGGGCCTCGCGGGCGGAGGACCCGTCACTTGTCTCTGCGTCAACCCGTGCGGGTGACATTTTAATATTAAAAAACTGACTTATTAGTGCCCACACTCTTTGTCTTTGAAAGTTAACAATGATTGCCTCGTCGGTCGTGTTGGTTGCAAGCGCGACTGCCGATCGAGAGGTCCTGGGTTCAAATCCCGGGTCAGGCAATATTGGCATTTTTTAAATTAAATTTTCCAATATTGGCTCAGAGTCTGTACATGTGCCCGGTGCATAGCAATAGGCTCACCACCTATTCCATAGTGGGACGTAAACGTAACTGGTGAAAAGTGGGAGCGTTCTGCACTCCTCTGCCTACCTCTTCGGGGATTACAGGCTTGATGTTACGTTTGTATTTTTATATAAAAAGACTATTGCAATACACGTATCTGTGCCGGAGAGGATGAGGTGGGGTAAGGATGAGGTAGCGCAAATTCTACAAAAAGACGAAGGTAGTGACATTTATTTAATCGTTTATAAACATTCGTATCGCCATTTTTCATATTATAACGTTTCGTGTATGTACCATGCGTGTATTTTGTATACAACAGTAGAAAAGCTTAGCTTTTGAGTTATTCGTGTCGATAAAGGAGTGGATTCGGAGTTAGGGTTAATTTTCGTGGATCGGTGTGGTTGGTATGCGGTATGCGGATGAGGAAAGGTTTTTGTAGCCGCCTGTGGGGTGAATCCCTCTTGAATTGTCGATCAATGAAAATAAGCATTGAGGGATGAGTAGCAAGGGCTAGGGGTTATGTTTAATGTAGATTGTGTCCGCAGGGCACGGCGCGTGGCGGCTGGCGGCGCGGGGGGCGGCGCCCTGCGCGTGTGGGAGCTGCCCGCGCGGCCGCCGCCCTGCCGCCGCGACCTGGACTGCTGCTGAACCTCACCCCCACCACATTCAACCATCCCCCACCACGCCTAACCCTTGATTAACACGACGCAATATTTGGAACGTTCGTTTATTTCATAGAAATAATCACAATTGGATTTGTTTTATTCACTTGTCAATCACACTGGGGCCGCGGCCATCGCCCGCCGCGGCGCCCCCCGCGGAGCCCCCCGCGGTGCCCCCGTCGGCGGCTGGCTGGAAGGGACATTATTATATACATTATGTAGAACTGTCAACTTAACGTCAAACGTTATACGACACTTTGACAATGTAACATCACGCCTGTAATACGCGGAGAGGTAAGCAGAAGAGTGTTACAACGTTTCGCCAGTAATGTTCACGCCCCGTTAAGGAGTCGGTGGTGAGTGTATTGTCGTACGAGCTAATATGAGAATGTGCCAAGTTAGTGGAGCCGTTTGTAATTTATTATAGTTTGTAGCGATGTGTGTCGCCTGCAGTGAGCCGGCACTGCGGGGTACTAGCGGGCGGGGACACGAGGGCAGGAGGGACGCGCTGGAGGGGAAGTAGGAGAGTGAGAGAGAAATGGCGAGTGGAAAAAGGACAAGGGGTAGTGTGGATATGACCGGATGAGGGAGCGTGGTGTGCGCCGATTGTAATCTGTATAGCTGCGTATGTGTGTGTGTGTGTGTGTGTGAGAGAGAGAGAGAGAGCGAGCGAGAGAGAGAGAGAGAGAGAGAGAGAGAGAGGAGCGGTCACCGGTCAGAGCTTGGTGCGGCGCGTGGGCTCGCAGGCGGTGGGCGGCGGCGGCGGGCCCTTCTGCTGCAGCTCCTCCAGGTACGCGGTGATGATGGCCTGCCGCTGCTCCGGCATGTGGTCCAGGGCCGTGTACCTGTGGGGTCAGGAACGAGACAACAAATGTAGTCGGCTCCTTTCATTGATAGTTCATAGTATTTTGACGGGAAGGCATATAATGAGCCAGATCGGGATCGCATTTGCGAGCCAACTGTAACAGGAAATCTTGTTCCGAAAGTAGTAGTCCTTATACCGAAAGTAGGGTACGTATGTAGTAGGGAGCGTTGGGGGAAGTACGGGGTGTGGTGGGGGTAGTGTGGGACATGGAGGGGAGCGCGGGGGCAGCACGGGACGCGGTGGGGGTGACGGGGCACCTGGCGTCGTGCGCGAGCGCGTCGCAGAGCTGCGCGAGCGCGGCGGGCGCGGCGCGCGCGGCGGCGAGCGAGCGGTGCGTGAGCGAGCGCGTCTCGAGCAGCAGCTGGCGCAGCGCCGCCTTGGCCGCCGTCAGCTTGTCGCGCTGGTAGTCGCGGAACTCGCGCTCCATCTGGCGGCCGGCCGCGTGTGCAATTAATATATACAATTCGTTACATTTGTTTTGTATTATTTTGTATTAACCCGTTAGTTCATTAAAGCTCCCCCGCGACGACGAGCTCGCCACTTCATTGGATGTTCCAGGAGCGAATTACAGCCGACGGTGACCACATACCATCAGGAAGTCATTTATATGCCAGGCTAAATAAAAGGTTAATTTACTGAAAAGGCGACAGGATTACACAATGTATACACGCACAACTAAATGCTCTAACCACCTGCATCTCCCACCCGCATGCCCAGCGTGGGGATTCAAGGGCATAACCCTTCAGGGGCGACCTGACCTACAGTAGTGAACTTCTTTGTAGCATCAATAGCTAACAATGAGTGCTCAGCCATCGTGGCAATGTGTACTTAATGAGACACAGTCTCCTGGCGTGAGGCCTGGAGGCCCCTGTCGTTGTACCCCAGCGGGCTGCCATAGGCCCTGCAGTCTCTGCAGTCCTGCGTACCTGCGCGGCGCTGGCGTAGGCGGGCGCGGCGCCGTGCGCGTCGAGCGCGCGCTTCACGTCCCGCCAGCCGGCCGTGCACGCCGTGCCCAGCTCGGCCAGCAGCGCGCGCAG
>DWTO01004598.1:0-11401 GCA_018244755.1 Jemadia pseudognetus
ATATCCAGACTCCGAACCACTACTAGAAAATTTAAATTAGAAAATTTTTGTATTGTTCGACCCGGGAATCGAACCCGATCCTCCCGATTGTCAGTCGCACTTGCAACCAACACGACCAACTAGGCAGTCAAAATATGCTTTAAAAATAATTTATGTAAATATGCAACAATTAAGTTTCCGCAGGCATCACAAGTGGGATTTTTGTTATTTTACGAGTATATGAATTATTTTGTAATAAATATATTATCGATTCAAAGAAATATTTCCAGCATTAATTTGTATGAAAGATTACATTTAATCTACGAACGCAATTTCTCCGTAACAATGCCGGCATGAAATATGACAATACACTATACATTTTCGTTTGCTAAAATGTAGCACATCAATATGGAATTATTGTACATATGTCATGTTCGGTTTCGCGTACACTTGCTTTTACTCCCGGATTCATTTAACTTGTGATTTTTTTTTAGGAGATACGAAGTGTTGACGGGAATAGGAATTGTTGGAAGTTTCATTACTAACGGATTAGGTACTATAGATTACTGCATTCCCGGATTTGATTCTCGGGTCGAGTGCTATTGGATTTTGCTGACTTAGATTTTCTATAAAAAACTAGTAGTGGTTCTGAATCTGGATTTGTGTTTGGTGTATGCCAATAGGCTCAACCGCTACTCCATAGTGGGACGTAAACGCAATTGGTAACGCATGCTAAATCATTACTTTTTCCTGCATTGCTTTTCCTGAACAGTTCAAAATAGTGGGATAATTCTGATCTTAAAATTACGAGTAAGGATTCCTCGTAACAAAATTCCAAAATATATAACAGAAGAAGGTAGCCACTCTAGTTTGAATCAGCACGACTGAGGTCTGTCATAAAGCAATTTCTTATTATAGTTTGGGTACAAAATTAACCCCTTATCATAACATTTTGAAGCAGTCGACAACGGATTGAACGAGTTATTAATTCTAACAATGAACAAAGATGCAACGGCGGTGACAGATTTATTTGACAAATATCAGTACTTACTTATGTAAGAGGGTTTATACATTAATAATAATAAATAATAATACTCCTAATAAAATAATGTATTAATAATATTCCTAATGAATTAATGTATTAATAATACTCTTACTAAATAATATTTATTGGTTCAATATACAGACGGCTACAATAATTACATGATATTAGAAATCCATTTAGGGGTGTTTTCTCGCCAACAAAGAAAAAATCTCATCAACATCGGGCTTCTATCATTACTTCAGTGCCTATTTGTGTAGAAAATATAATATGAGATATGAAATCCATTACGTTAATATATCGGTTTATTGCGCCATTTTTTTTCATCCTTTCTATTGTTGTATTTGATAATACGAAATATACTAGTACATATGCTTTTGTAGTGTTGTTGTGTAACTTAAATGTAAACAGAATTACATAGATGTGTATGAGAAAAGAAATCTATGTTAGAGTAATCTAAGAGTGCCCGATCTGGGCTTCGAATCCAGGTACTCTCGATAGAAGGTAGTAGATAGATAGGTAATACTATAAATAATAATACATATCTGTACATAGATATATAGAAGCATTATTTTATTTTATTTTCTATTCGCTGTGACCACAATAATATCAACGATTTGATTCCTCGGTTCTGACATTAACAATTTGTCAACTGCCCGTTCAACGATGCTGCACGGTGGCAACGTCCTCAAGAGTTATGGCGAAGGAAATTGTCTATTTGAATAAAACACAGCTATTCAGCCCCTATTTCTAACGACAGAAGGTTGGTTTTTCTGTGAATAAATTCGTGCAGCTATTTCGTCTGGCGAAGGAAGTGTAGACTAAAATTTGTGTTGGGTCTTTGGCTATCTGCATATCAAGTGAAAAGGCTGCCGGAATTGAGGAGTTGTTTGTAAAATGTAGAAGTCAGCACCCGAAGTTCGTAAAGGTTCTGATATATTAAAACCATATCTTGAACAATATTTATACTTATAGCATCCAGTTGATTTTGCTAATGTACTTACTCAATTAAGACGACAAATTTCGTCTGCAATTTGTATGTGAATAATGTTGATATTGTCCATCACTATTAACCCGTTTGCGCCCACTGCAGGACATAACCCTGTCCAATAGCACGTCACTGAGCCCAATTTTCACCCCTTCATATAAAATCAATTCCAGCCACTCTGTGTATAATTATCATCACTTCGCACAGTGGTAGGGCGATATTTTGATATTAATAGATATCCTTTTATTAAGTAAGGTGGATACAAAATCATGGTAGTATACTCTTTTGCCATCTTCATTTAGAGAACAATCTCGCATTCAATCCGAACCCTTTCCCTGGATCGATGATGACATTGTAGGATGGGTTTTCAAATCCAAGATTCATTTTCTCGTCTCGTGTTAAATATATGTAAAATACGTTTTCTTGCGCAAATATTCTTACAAATTGTTACATTGGGGTGTCTTCGCAAAGTAATGTTTATCTTACAAAATTGAAAAGGCGTTTAAGCTCTCTAAATCGATATGGATTTACAAGACATTTGAATTTGCTGTAATATTTGTTCGAAACTTGAATATAAATTGTCTTCATTTTAGGTAAATATCTAGTATAAGTTTTAGGACACGCGCGTGTAACGATTGAGCGTGTATTTTATTAATTTAATTGTTTATATCTATGTCAGCTTGAAATGCTCAGCTTTTTTTATACCGCACCAATAATTATAATAAACTTATACTTAACTAATCTATACACAAAAGACGTGACTAGTATTTGATACACAGATGAATTTGTATTAATAAAATATGATTCCTGGACAATCAGTGTTAAGTACCTTTGCGACATGGGTTGACGGGGGATGCAAACCGCACTCTTCGTGTATGTGTGATTTCAGTTACGGACGGGCACCTAGCGCGCCGTCCTTGCAAGTAGTTCCGTGCAATATAGCGGTTCTTTTTCTTCGAGTGAAGAAGAACCCCTATATTATCTATATTATTAAGTTGTTATAATAGTCTTCTTCGATCAGCCATCGTGGTGATTAGTCGTAATGTTTAAGGCACGCCGGGCAGTATATGTTCCTACTTAACAGACATAGTCGCCGCTCGGGAAGGCACCTTTCATGCACCCCTGTTATATAGTAACAAGAAAGATTATTAAATACTTACAAAGATGTGTTAAATGTCAACAGAATAACAAACATATTTAGCTTCTTAGTTATCTCGGAAAAATATTAATTCTATTTTTTACGTAACATTCCCTTGGTTACAAATGTAAATTACTAAGGCGCAACCATCCAAGAACGGATTGGGTCCGTTGTTTTTTACATATTATTTGTAAGTTACAATGCGGCATAGCTACTACGACCAGCGTTTCGAAAAGCTGTTAAATATTTCGAATCCATTATAATAACGACTTCTTCGTGGTACAATTCGTTTCCATTGCAAATTGACACCAAATACACAGATTCACTTACAAAGTCGATCGCGCAAGAAATGTTTATTTTGGAAAATTGGAAAGGCGGCTTAGTGTATGTTTGTAATCGGAAATTATTCGCGTTGATAAGACCTTGTGGGGTTTGCGTTACTGTAAGTTTACGATTGCGGTTCAAAACTAAATGAGAATTATAAAAAGTGTGAGAAAATAAAAATCGAGTTCTATTTCTTTATTTAGTCCCTTATTTTGGAATCCTCTTCGAAAATCTGAAAATTAATAATTTATTCTACCTATCTTTGTACTTGTTAACATTTGCCTGTTATTCTCTTTTAAAAGGTGTTTCATATAAATGAATATATAAATATTTATATAAGTTTATTTACTAAGAGCAACCTACAATTCTTCATTATTTCAACTCAATTTACTAGAAATCAGTGTAACATTACAATACCATCGTTTTCTTTATAAAAATATTATTTCCATTAAATCCTTGTGGTAGCAGCAGTGAAATTGATTCGGCATAGTAATGCCCCTGACAGTCCCTCCATCACGCGCGTCGCTCCCTCAGCATAATTTCCCCGGCTGTACCGAGAATAAATAACATTAAAAATCAACTTACGCTTCGGCGGTAAACAGATGCTTTTTTGCCATTTCTCCTCCAAAGAGTCTTATTCGCAGAAACGTTACGGAGTCGTATTGAAGGATTCCACCGTATTATCATATCATCTGCAACTGATTACGTCTCTTTGTTGTTCCGTGGTTTATATAAGGGTATTTAGAAGGGAAGTAATCCTACGTTGCTTTCTTTTAAAAGCACGTAACATCACGCCTGTAATCCCCTGAGAGGTAGGCAGTGGAATGTGGTACAGTTCCACGTTTCACGAGTTACGTTTCCCTTTTGAATACTTTATCGCAGTATCTGCTATAGAGTATTGAAAATTAGGTTCGGGTTAGCGAGTGATATACGGGCACACGCTAGTACGAATTAATAAAAAACTGGCATTCGACGAACTCAACGAGGAGGACTATTTATAACGCTTAATGAAGTGCTTTTATTTTAGTAAAAATGAATGTAAGAAACTCATAAACAGGATGAAGTATTAGGATCTTACAAACTGTTTTTGTTTAATAGTCTTGTATGAAGAAAAATACAGGGCCTGTCAGAGATATTGCGACGGTAGCAGAAGGTAAGTTTATACAAGGTACACTAAGTAACATTTGGTTATGATAAAATATAATGTACAGAGACATATTTATGTAGACAATTTATTGAATTGTAGAATATTTTCTTACAGAAATTGAAATAATGGTACCAGAAATTCGAATTGTAGCAATAAAAATAAATTAAATAGATATTTCTAATATTTGGGGGTTTTATTATTACAATACAAAAAATATATTTCTAGTTATATGTATCTACTTATTTGTATCTACTTATATGTAGTTATATGTTGTATGTATATGTATGTACTACTTATATGTATATGTACGTATGTATATATTCAATCTACTTATATGTATCTACTTATATTTCAAGATAAGCTTTAATATTTCAGGGAGAGTTATGTAAAATCTAAAACATTTTTTAAGGAATATTTATTACTTGTGTTAGATATAAAATTTTGTTAAAATACTACGCTATTTTCCAGTACAGTAAAACGAGGATCACAAGGCTTCCTGCGTAACCGTATCTAATGGTAAGTGGCTCCCTCTACTTAATAAGTTCTCTATGATGAAACAACCGAGATAGGAAGATAATTTCTTGCTGTCAGTTTTGCAAATGCTTACAAAAGCTTTTAGAATAAATTGATTTTGTTAAAGTAAGCTTTAGTAAAATAGGAGCACTTTTATGAAATAAAACATTGTACTAGAAACACAATACTGTTACGAAGGTATATGAATATTGTCAAGATAAATATTTTCCAAGTCATAAAGGAAATGTTTTAAATAACGGTTGTGACAGTAGAAAAAAATATTGATAATCGTGTAATATACAACAGCTAATGACTTAACTGCCTATCAAAGAAGTACCCATTTATCGCACCCAATAAATAAGTTCAATTAAACAACAAGATACATATTGTTGTTGAGTGATATTTGCTGGATGATAGGAAATAATCAAATAGCATTTTGCTCATAGTTTATAAATACAGCCTCATCTATCGCAAACATGACAGCTGAAGCATAATTCAATGGTTTTCAGAACACCGGATGAATTCTTCAAAAAGATGCACGCCCTATTGGGAGAAAAATCGGGTTATGAATGATTTATACGCACAAAAACATCTTTTCTGTACGCCATTGGGTTATCCCGGGCCATATCTCCTAGTTCTTACTGTAGTACTCAGACAGACAGCTCTAGTCACAAAAAACTGTTCGTTTTCTCGCAGACGCATGAAATGGAAATTTGTAGCGAGATCTTAAGAACACATTCAGAGCGAGCGAGACTTATAAGAAGCAACTGTGTGCTGGTTTCTAAACTTTCCGAGATTATATGCAAGTTGAAATGAGAATAATCTTTTAGAATGTCCCAGTACATCTATTAAACTGAAGATTAAATTAAAATTAATAGACATTTTTTTTAGAGCAAAGTAGTAATATATATCTATTATTGAATAAAAGTACGTTTATCTTCAATACTTAGAAAAATAGGCGTGATGTTAGGCGTTTTATTTATTAACTTTATTCGTTATCACACTGTCATGATAACAGTTTAGATAATAGAGATACTTAGAGCAAGGTCAGGTGGCTGAGAATGTCCATATAACTGTTTCGTGCCTGCCATACTTATCACATAATTATATTTTCACCAGCTATAATGGTGAATGTTAGGAAAATATAATAATAATATGCTTTAACCGAGTAGGCAACCAGCTGCCACTATCCTGAGGATTTATTTAGAACAGGACAGGAATTCACAGGCTTCTGCGAGAGTATTCTCGCTACCGTGGTCCAGCAATGCGGTTTGGATATGCTTGGAATTTTCTCATTTAAGTAGTCTGTATATTACCATAAGGCATAGTTGAGATGTTTTACCATTAAGGAGTTGAGTTGATCACGGCAACAAAATAGTCATGAGCGTAAAAATATCAAACCATTGTGAGACGGGCGAGAGTTTGAACTACGAAAATGGACGAGAAATCCACAACAAAGCGTCTGAAGTCTTTTTGAAATCCCAAAGCTCTTCGATTTTCCACTGTGTTTGCAATATTTCCGAATTGTGAAACCACAAAGAGCGAATGCTGTGAAGAGTAAAATATGTAACTAGGGATTGAAATTTCAAGATTGTACGATTGATTCCGCGTCATATATAAAACAAGCACTGCATTATTCTTGCTAGAACGTTTGTAATACGATAAATAAACAATTTAAACTAGACACACACACACACACACAAATACACGTATAAATAAACATGGTTCTGTTAATTTCAGTCGTCATACAATATATTGAAGTGCGATATTATTATGCGCGATGATTACTTTGTAAGGAGTGCTCGTATTTATTCTGCCGCTGAACATCGACATTTAAGGTACTGCTATAGTCGCACTTTTTAGATTACAGGACAAATACACTAACATGCGAGCAAAGCGCGACCTGAATGGCCGTTTAGCGAGAGTTATTCGACCGTAATACCAGGTATGGAATGATTAACAACGCGTTCGCGAACTTTAACTTCGCCAGACACACCTACATATTATTTGTAGCTTGGAGTCTTGATTTGCAGCAAATAGAACGGGATGGCGAACCATCATTAAGAGGATTTTAGCACGAAGGAGCCACGATCTCCTGCATTCAGGAAGCGAACCCCGAATAGAAGATGGCGAGATGGTCATTCTCCATTCCATGTTGTGACGTACAATATAACAGGTGAATCATGGTAGTGTAGTACACTCCTCTGCCGACCTCTTTGAGGAGACATAGGCGTGATGTTACATTATATTTATGTACGTACATTTGCAGTATAGCTTGACAATACTAAAAAAGAGGAGGCGGAAAAACTGAACAATACGTTACAATCCGTATCCGTCAAACCGCTTTGTTACAAACGGATTATTGAGTGGAGGAAAAGTTGTATGGATTTTTAACCTGTTACGTGTGTTAATAGAGATCTCACTGTAAAAACTATCCATATTTTTATTCTAGATTTAAATTTACTTTAGCATTTTCACAAATATTGAAATTGAATTACATTGAATATTTAATTGAAATTAAAGTTAAGGAAAGTTAAATTATCAAGGAGTGTATTAATTTATGGTTTAAATTATAACAAAAGATAAAAGCACTTTGTCCCTTGTGCATAGTTTTCTATTTATTGACTAGTCTTAAGTGTACAAAAATAAATGCCAAAAAATAAATGGAATAAAATAAATCAAAGATTATATTCTTATTGATTTCACTCGTACAGAAATTATCTGTCCTTTCGTCATTATGTTTATTATATTCGACAAATAAAACGTTCATATTAATATATAATTTGATTTTAGAAAAAAATTTAACGTGTTTAATTAAATAATGACATATCAAAAAAAAGTTAAAAAATTTGTACAGACATGCAACCATCTTTAGATACCGTCTTTGGTTGTTGGCAAACAGATTTACGTGTACACGACATTTATTAAAAATTTTACTCCTGCATTTAAAAAAAAATCTTTAACAGGGTTAACATTATTGATTATTATATCCTATAGTCCCATATCCTATAGTCTATGTAGAAAGACTTTCTGCTGTTCTTCTAGCAAGTCACCTGCCATCGGCACACTCAATACGCGCTCATCTGTTGGCACCCAGCTTACGGCAAAACTGTCAGCCCTGCGCGACTTGAAATCCTTTTCGAGAATTTTCCCAAAGTTCGCAACGCGCATACTCGTGTTTTGTATTTATTTCAACAATACGGAAAGTTTGCCTCGATGTCGAATGTTAAAAGTCCGCAAAGCTGCAAGAGATAATCTGATGGATTTTAAAAATACTTGTTTATTGTTTTGTGACTTGAAACGTAGAAGTAAATAAAGATTTATAGTGCATTTTGAAGTTCGTTCACATCGGGCTGTGGTTTTATTTGGAATACAGACGTATTATGCACTAAGTTAACATTACTTTTGTAATCCCCGAAGAGGTAGCCAAAGGAGTTTAGTATACTCCCACGTTTCACCAGTTACCTTTACGTCCCGTCATAGAATAAGTGGTTAACCTATTGCCATACACTGGGTATAAATCCATACTCCGTCCCAATTATTATAGCTGGAAATTAGTGCCAAGAAATTATATGTAGAAAATACAGAATCCAATAGTACCCGACCTCACATATCACTCGCTTTATTTCGTATCATAGTACTTGTTTAATTCATTTTATTAAGCTGTTTAAAAGAAATTGAAGTGTGTTAAAATTGCAAGTTTTTAAAAAGTGTAGTTGATACAGTTTTATACTGGGTATTCATTGCAATTTCGTATCGACAGTAACAAATTTATTTCCTAAGTTTTTTTTATTCTGCCTCAATCGGTTATATATATCAATGTATAGAAAAGCATATATGTATCTATAATGTCGCATTCTTAACGCAAATTTTCAACTTAAACAGCGGTAAGCGGCGTAATGCGTAAAAATTAATATTTAATATGACCGGGCGACTTCGGCCGTCGCGTCCAATATCAGCTGGCGCTCTTGGCATCACCCTTAAGGGAGTGGCACGGGCTATTCGCGTTCAGCTATTTCTGTAACGGAAACACACTGGCATCCGTTGCTGGGGGTCCGGGCGTTGCGCCCCACGTCCGATGCGTTTAATTGTTCCTTGCTTCGTTTTTGTCGTGCTACCTACTGTAGTGACGCATGTCCACTTCGTATAACTATGGAGTTTGTGTTAGATATCCTGTAAAGTGAGGGTTTAGGATTTGCTTGTTATTTGTGTAGGTTTTTTGTTTGTTTTTTGTGAATTGTACATTTCTTTTTTTGTTTACAGAGGGACTTAGATTTGACTGAATTTATTATGCTATTAATAGATTATTTTTTAGTTATTTAAAAAATGCATTTTGTTTGTTCATTGTTATTAACCCCTTTATTTTTATTTAGCTGGGCACTGATTTTCTGTTAAGATGATAAGGCCCGAAGATCATGGTTTCCAACACTCCAACACATGGGGATTACGCAGAATGTAAAGCAATAATAATGAATAGAAGAAAAGTGATGAATGTAAAAGAATCATATCAGTTCTGTTAACAAATATGTAGCATTCTGTTTTCTCTGCCTATCTCTTAATGGTCCGGGCTTGACGATATGACTGTAACAAAAAAAAAACGAGCGGCGCTGTTATAGGGAAAATATATTCACATAAAAATACGCTCCCTCCAATAAATAGCGAAGTGTATGCCGAAATACGGAAAGATTATTATTAGCGGAACTATTCTACATTTCTTTGAAGTCTTATCATCCGGCGTAGCTAGGGGCGGAACATGTATACCGTAAATGAGATCACGTGACACATGCCGTTTCATTTCTACGTTTAAATATAGTTCGGGATATTATATTTAGAAATAGTGTTTCATGGGTTCCCCAGGGGTTGTCACTAGGGGCGTTGAACCGTAAATGCATTATATTGAGTGATATTTAACTTCGTGAAGTTAGCTGTACGTGCTGGGATTCAAACACGTAAACATTAAAAAGGCGGGAGAAATTAAAACGGATTAAAGTGGTCCGCGCTCATAGACTAACATAAATGTAAAAGCCTTTAAGTATAAGCAAAATTTTTGGACAAACAAAGGTTTTGGAAAATAATCCGCAGTTGTGTACATAGTTTCAAACCGAAAGTATTGTTGATGTTTTGTAAATTTTTACATTCGTCTCATGTTGTGTTAAGTGGGGCTTTTAATCCAAAATTAAGTACCCTGAACGTTAAATTGCAATATCGCTAATATTTCTAATTCCTAATTAGAAAATATGCAAAATTAAAAAGGCTTTCGTACTTGGCCGGTCAGTTTTGTCATCGTTAAGCAAAATGCAGTAGATCGTAAATAATGTCAAATTTAAATGATTTCAATTTGTCTATTTCGCAAATTGCAAATCAAATCTCGAAAGCAAACTAACTTATTGGAATCGAATCATTTAATCGTTCAACTGCGCAATATTAAATTCGAGTTCAATTTGCAAATACTGATCATGTTTGCGCGCGAGCAGCCGGCGGTGAGGAAACATGGCGCGCCCGCTTCCGCCGCGCGCTTCCGGTGACGTCAGCGCCCTGTCGGAGTTTTCGTATATACTAACAACGACCTGTAAGATAACTACTTCCTTTATCAATTACAATACTATTTTAATTATTTGTACAGTAAAGTCGCTTGCAAGTTACCGAAGTTGAGTTCCTGCACATAAATACAGTTGCTATAATATTGACGTGAATTTTTTTCTGTATCGGTATGTTTCTTAGATCTATTATCTGTCGTATAAGGCTTGTAGATTGGACGAATGTGACAATTTTCACTCAATTTCTGTATTTGTAAAGAAACATAATTATAAAAACGTTCATTTACATAATAATTTTTTTATATTTTGTCATCAGGTTGAGAAAAAAAATGACTATAAAGTATTTCATGAAGTTTGTTTTCATCATCATCATCAGCCTATTCCCGTCCACTGCTGGACATAGGTCTCTCCACAGCTCGATCTTCAGCTCTTCGCATCTAGTTTGTTTTAATATTTGTATATTAATTAAATTTTATTCGAAGGAACTGACTAATATTAAGAAATGTTACAGAACGGTGTAAAAGGCGGCCTTAACGACGTTCCCCTTCAGTGAGCAATCAAAACTTTGTTTTACAAAATTTTTATAGCGTTTTTACGATTGTTACTTTTTGAGTGTAAAACGTAAAAAACGTAACATCACGCCTGTAATCCGCGAAGAGGTAGGCAGAGGAATGTAGAACACTCCCACGTTTCACCAGTTACGTTTACGCCCCACTATGGAATAGTTGGTGAG
>DWTO01004599.1:0-11400 GCA_018244755.1 Jemadia pseudognetus
CGTGCGAGTCGAGCGGGAGGGGGCGCGGCGACGCGCTGCAGCTGCGCCGCACGCCGCTGCAGCGGCTGCAGTGCGCGGTGCCGGCGAGCGAGTGCCCGGCCAACTGCTCGTGCGTGGTGAGCGGCGCGGAGACGGTCGTGCGCTGCGAGCGCGGCGGGCTGCGCGGCGTGCCGCGGCTCGCGCCGCCGCTGCCGCCCATGCGTGAGCTGCACGCGGCCGGCAACAACATCAGCTCGCTACCGAGCGCCGCGCTGCCGTCGGAGCTCAGGGTGAGTGTGGACAGTTCGCGGCCACGCGGCAACACACCGGCACCGGTACTGTGCAGGTAGCCGGCGCCCATGTACTCGTATACCTCCCTGCCTGCAGCGGATGGCCGAATGTATTAGGGACACACGTTTCTTTGTATTTTGAACTCCTAGTTGTTGTTTGTATTATATTAATTCTTATAATGTGAATGTGTGTGTTAAACAGTGTATGTTTCAGAAACTAAAACAATAACTATATAATAAAAATAATATTTATTTAACTTAAAAAGAAAATATTCATGAGACAAAACTTTATTCTTATATTTTAATATTTATTTATTTATTTTCTATGGCACACAAAACAGAATATAATCAATTACGTATAAAAAAATATTAAGCAATGATTAGAATAACTAGATTATATGCCTAACCTATGTGTACACATCATGTTCGAATGGTGAAACAGTGTATAATAAAAATAAAATAACAAATGAAATTAAATTACATATTAAGTTAAAAGTAGATATGAATAGAAACAAAAAAATATTGTGTTTTACATAAACTAAACAATGATTGGTTACTCGTATATTGATTGGTCAACCTTGTAAAAAATACCAATAACTTATTTCTGGAATTTATATATTTTGTTATTAAAGATATCTAAACTATCATTGTGTTTAATGACAATATCGTTATATAGGCGACACATTCTTGCAATTGGATTATAGAAAAAAGTATTGTTTTTATAAACGTTCAAAACAAAAGGATCACGCACTAGATGACAAAAGGTTGTTGATAACGAGGGTGATTACATTATTGATTAGAAATAAAAACTTTTGAAAAATTTCGAATTCAGTGTGAGAAAGCGACATTACTTTTCGGTCCCCTAATTTATTTGTACAGTCTGTTAGCTATAGGTACACAGTGTAGGCAACTTTAAAATGCTTCATACATTCTTTAGTGTCAAATACAGAGTTAAAGGAACCACACGTCTTTTCCTTAACAAACCAACAACACAAGCTAAACTCGATCTAAGAACTTCAACAGTATTTATTACATTTATTTTGTTAAACTGCCACTTTCACAACACAGCCAACGAGTTGGGAAATGCAGATATATCTGTACATTAATTGCTCACAAATGTCTAACATTTCTTAAATACATTAGAATACGTGTATTCTCGGTATGTATTTTTAGGCTTTTTGCGTTGTTACCGATTGTAATGACATTACATAGCAGTGCTACAGTCAGGGGGACCTCGATACCATTGTTTCTTTTACAATCTTTGTTTTGTCTTATATACAAATCAGATACAGACTATTACAGACGTACTATATAATAACCCGCCAAACTACGTACAAGTTTATAGGCGGATAAGTAGTTCTCCGTTATACATTGCCAAAAACATACGAACACACTCAAATTATCGATTCGTTGCATATGTACTGTATGCTTTCACGGCAGATAACATTCACGAATCGCGTTCCCGTTTCAGTTATTGGACCTGAGCGATAACTCGATATCCAAGCTGGACGTGCAGAGTGTGAAGACTCTGTTCGAGGGCGGCGTGCGGCGCGTGTCGCTGCGCGGCAACCGCCTGGAGTGCTCGTGCGCGCAGCGCGCCGCGCTGGCCGCGCTGCTGGCGCACGCGGCGCAGCTGGACGCGGAGCGCGTGGCGTGCGCGGACGGGCGCGCGCTGGCCACGCTGCCGCTCGACGCGCTCTGCGCCGACGCCGTCCACGTGCTGCCGCTCGCCGGCGCGCTGGCCTTGACGGCAGTGGTGTTCGTGAGCATCGTAGTGGCCCACTTGGTGCAGCCCGCCGTCCGCCGGCGCATTAAGGTTGGCTACTTCGCTTACCGTTGTGTTATTTACGTCATTCCAAATTCATTCATTCATGGAATCATCAAATCCCTTAACGGACTCCACCGTCCATTTTAGAAATTCCTGCTGGATAGAAACCTGTGCGTCCACTGGTTGCTGGCGCCGCGCGACGACCACGAGGACGACGACGACGAGGAGCGCGTGTACGACGCCTTCGTGTCGTTCTCCCATCACGACATGAGGTTCGTGAGCGAGCAGCTGGTCCCGCGGCTGGAGGGCGGGCCGCGGCCGCGCCGCCTCTGCCTGCACTACCGCGACTGGACGCCCGGCGAGTGGATCCCCACGCAGATCGCGGAGTCGGTGCGGCGCTCGCGGCGCACGCTGGTGCTGCTCTCCGAACACTTCCTGCGCTCCACGTGGGCGCGCGCCGAGTTCCGAGCCGCGCACGCCGCCGCGCTGCTCGACGCGCGCCCGCGCCTCGTCGTGCTCCTGCTCGCCGAGCCGCCCGCGGAGCTGTTGACTGACGAGCTACGCGCTTTCCTCAGCAACAACACCTACCTCCGCTGGGGCGACTCCTGGTTCTGGCCTAAACTGCTGGACGCCGTGCCGCGCGGCCGCGCCGCACGCCATGCGCGACTCGTTGCATGTAACGTCCAAATCTCGTGAGCATGACGTCTCATGGCGCTAATGGCAGATCGCGACTGCTGGGTGTGAGGCGTCAGTAGCTCGTTTACAATTGTAGGATAATTACTAATACGACATGTAGGTATTTATCGTAATCTTTTATTAGCATACATACAAGTAGGCATAAGTGTGATTGTATGATAGCAGTTTTCCCTGTCGGTCCCCTATCGGTGACCCATTAACATTGTTGTTGATAGCTGAGTTGAAATTGTGTCGAACTTCTTGTCAGTGTGTATAACTACACGTGTCGCGTCGTCTTGCATTACGAACGTTTGTTGAGCGAAGTCTGGTCGGACTCGGGTCATGACTCGAGCCCGATCATCGAGCATCGATTTTCGACAAACATTACACTATGGCATGCCATATATTGTATGTATTGGATGTAAATGTTTCTATACAATAAAATGAATGTATAACATACATGATGTACGCACGACGCAGACCATATATCGATGAATAAAGACAATGTTTCAGAAGGTGTCTTAAGTTTATTTTCCTCCCGAATAGGACGCTACTACAAAAGAAACAAATAGAAACAACAAAAAAGAGTATTTTAGCGTACTCTATCAGTGTTATAGATCATAGAGTACGCCTACACGATATAGAGTACAATACTCTATTTTAGAGTACGGTTGGCAACCCTAGCCTCATGTATTTATCATTATCCCATATCAATATAATGCATAAATTGGTTTTTAAACAGAATTTATAACGGAAAGAATCCGATAGAAATTATGTTCATTTTTAAGCAAAAAGATAAATGTGTATTTTTAAGCAAAACGAGTTATTTTTTAATAAGCGCAATCCGTAGATTATGCTTTGGCGTATGCAAGAGGCTGTTGACGGCCTACGTACGTGTTGAGTGAGCATAGGAACATAGGGCAGGGTCGACGACCTGTCAAGGGCTTGTACGTATTACGAGTATGTCCACCTAGAATACAGGAATTGAAGGACTTTTACTTAAATAAATGTGGACTTCATATTGACTTCTGGCTGTAACATTACTTCTTTTTCGAACTCCTCAGCTACCGAAGGTTGCATTCAGTCTGGAAACCCTGTAACGGTTTTCCTAACTAGGGTTCTCCAAATCTTTCAACCCAGTTTGAAGCCTTTGGAATGTTACTAGAGTATAATATCTCCAAATGATATACCATAAGTTGTACGAATGTCGAATTGTCTAAATTATGTGCCAGCAATAGTCAAATGAACCTACAAATTAAAACTTCCAAGCTGCCCTCCACCTAAAAAACACGCGCTTACTTATCATCGTTCTCAACCTACTCGTACTTAAGTATTTTACTATTTATACATGTAAGAACCTGTCTCGTAACATTTACAAAAAAGTCCCCCTTTTACCGTAGAATCGCGTGCCGTGAGGCCTTTATCAAACAATTTATCGTACATTACCGTTGACAGTGTGATGATTGCTTTAATGTTGAGGCACTTTAAACTTTTACACACGGCTGGGAATTCTGTCAAAACGCACACAATAGCGTCACTTCGTCATATCCATTCATTCCATATTTCATTCATTCATAGAGTTGTTATTCATGTCGAGGATGACGTCAGTTTATGTCAGATGTGAGGTAAGATGAGAGACTTATCAATGGAGAGGATTTGTTTTTACGCGTTGACATTAATGAACTGAATACTTTGTAAAATCGTAACTTTAACGTGTTTGTATACCTGATATCATATCAATCTTCGTGTACATTTATGTGATGTCAAAAGGTTAATGGTTGTAATTATTGTGGAACAGACCCGGCTCGGAGATATATCTGGCATTGGTGTAGCTCGAAACGCGTCTGCGTTTAGCGTTTGCGTTTCGAGTTTACATTTCGCGTTCAGTTTTAAAGGGGACGCGAGGCAGTCGAAACTCTTTCTAAGAACAATCGAGAAATTGTAAGCCACCTTAAGACTTCTGCAAACTGATCGCCCGTAACACCGAAGCGACAGGAATCAATATTGGAGTAGACATAGCTTTTAAGGCGCCAAAAAACGCCAAGAAATAACTAGAAGCAATATATCGAAGGTGCCAATTTATATCAAGTCGTGAGTTTTCACGCGGTTACAATATAAGGAGACAATTTTGGAAATAGTCTTTCGGCAACAGCTTCTACAAGAACACCAATCATAGTAGGGTACATAGACCGTAAATAACGTTTTTGGGTCAGTTTCGTGAGTTAAGTACGGGTGCTGGTACCAAATACTTACTTCTCATCAAAGTTATACTGCGAGTTCAGGACCGTGAACATCTTCTGGTACAAGATGCTGAAGAAGCTGTCCATCATCGCGTCGAAGTTGGTATCGCCGCGAGCGTAGTACCTGTGTATGCCAATTGACAATTATGAATATATTATAATCAGTATAAGTTGTTCACGCCGCTAGTACCGGGGGAGGGGTGCCGGGCGAGAGGGAGCGCGCCCGGCCGCCGGCGCGAACGCAAGTGAAGAGCAGTGGCAAAATCGCCGGCGCGTACGCAAGTCGAGAACATTCGCTAAAATTCGCACAGAGCTCACCAGCAAGTGTCTTCTTTATGTTCCGGCGTGAACATAAAACTGGCGACCGTGACAGGACACAATCATAGCAAATACAAATTGGAAGAAAACAAATTGAAAATTTTCACTCGGATTGGAAGCCATATTGAACGGCCGGAGCCGTGCATAGACGCCAACGTGACCGACCGAACGAAGGGAAGTACGCCTAATCCTTTCTTCTTTCTTTTTCCTATTTGTTTCCTTAATTTGCCTTAATTTGGTAAATAGTATACGTGTCAAATCATCATAATTACATAATTTTCGTAGTCATACCATATTCTTTCAATAACAAATTATATAAGGATATTCTTTAATAATATCATTCTTAAGGTTCATAATTACGTTCATCACATATAGGTGCCTCTTAACGCTATTAACTTAGCTGGGTATTATTTACGAATACAAACTTAAATTATTGTGAACCGTATAATAGTGCTTATATTTCATCACGCTGGAGAGCTCGTAAACAACCTTCGTGATTATTTCACATACATTTCTTAATTTTACTATTCTCTAATCCAGTTTCTTAAACGCATTCCAGGATTCGTGCGTGCGTTTGATATAATATTGACTTGACCTTGAGACGCTGCGACCGACGCCGCTGCGAGCGGCCGGCATGAGCTACGCGCTGCATTATTATTATTTGCACTGCACGACGCTTACTCGCTTCTTCACGCTGGGTTTGAATGCACACATTATTTGCTTTATTTAACTCATTACTTGTTCACATTATTTAATTTATTATCATGTCGCAAGATAAGAAAGATTGTCAGGAATTCTTAACTACAGCAGAAGCTAAAGAATTAAAGGATTTAGTTAAGAAACGCGGTGTAATAAAGGCTAGATTGAGTAAATTTAAAGAACATCTGAGTAACATCAAGCAGTTCAAATCGGAAGAAATAACTAAAGTAACAATTTCCGAGTTTACGCGTAGATTAGCGACAATAGAAACAGCTTTTCATGAATTTCAAGATTTACAATCTCACATTGAGGTTATAGCCTTAGACACAGATAATCAAATTGAACAACGTGACTCCATTGAATCGCTGTTTCATTCGTGTATTGCGCAATCTCAGGAAATAATTAATTCTTCTCCATATGGCTCACAAAATGATGATAAGTCGAATAAATCTTTTCATTCAACAAAGACGCAGTTTGATGACGTATCAAATATTAGATTGCCGATCATACAATTACCTAAATTCGATGGAAATTATATGAATTGGCTTGAATTTCGAGACACTTTTGAATCATTAATACATTCAAATTCAAATATTCCAGATATCAATAAATTCCATTATCTAAGGTCTTCGTTGGAAGGCACAGCTATTGTTGTCATTAAGGCTCTTGAGTTTACCTCCACTAATTATAATGTAGCTTGGAAATTATTGTGTGATCGTTTTAATAATAAACCCATATTGATAAATAATCATCTGAAGGCATTATTTCATATTGAATCGTTATCGCGAGAATCATTTAAGGCTTTACGTTACATCATTGATCAAGTTTCAAAAAACTTAAGGGCTTTAGAGACATTAGAGCTTCCTACCGATAAGTGGGATGTTTTAATCATATACATGGTGTCTAGTAAACTAGACAGCACAACATGTTTGAAGTGGGAAGAATATAAATCTAATTTGAAAGATTTACCTACTCTTCAACAATTTCTTGATTTCTTACGTAACCGTGCTGACATGTTGGAGACCTTGCTGAATAATAGAGGTGACAAGTCTGATTATTCTAAGGGCCTGAAAGAGCATAATAATTACAAACAATCAAAGGGTCTTGTCACTGCAGTTGCGGGTAATTCATCAACCCGTGTGTGCCCTTTATGTAAGCAAGCACATGGGATCGTCCATTGTGTCGCCTTTAAGGCTATGACGCCGGAGGTCAGGGCGACTGAAGTCTTAAAATTACAACTGTGTTCAAACTGTCTTCGCCGAGGTCATAAGCCGCTCCAATGTTGGTATGGTCCTTGTAAAATTTGTAGGAATAAACATAATACGATGCTTCATGTTAGCAATAAATCCATAGAAAAAACTAATTCTAATGCTACAGTACCAGTGGTGCAACAAGCTTTACCTGTAGCACTTTCAGCGTTTTCTGAACGGCAGGTGTTATTGTGTACTGCTCTTGTTAAGGTCGTAAATCATGACACTAGTGAGTCTCACGTGGCGCGCGCGCTCCTAGACGCGGGCAGCCAATCGTCGTTTATCACCGATGACTTGAGGTGTAAGTTAGGCTTTACTTCACATAATGCTGAACCGATTCACATTTTTGGGATAAACAATGTTAACTTTAAGAGTTCACAGTCAGTCAACCTATCTTTATATTCGTTGGTTACTTCATTTAAATTAAATTTAAATTGTCTGGTTGTACCTAAAATTACAGGCAACCTGCCCAACATCGACATTGATGTGTCGCAGCTTAAGCTTCCAGCCAGCATACAGTTGGCCGATCCCAATTTTTACAGTTCCTCGTCTGTAGATATGCTGCTGGGAGCAGATGTTTTCTTTGACATTATACAACCTGCAAAGAAACGGCTCGGTCCCAACAAGCCCATCCTTCAAAATTCAACGTTAGGTTGGTTAGTTGCAGGACCTATTGGAGTCAGTCATAAAGATACGCATATGGTGCATTGTAATTTTTCTAAGGAAATAAATAATTCACTTATAAAATTTTGGCAACTTGAGGAGCTGCCTGATATTAAAATTCCAATTTCTCACGACCATGAAATTTGTGAAACGCATTTTACTGAAAACACAAAGCGGTTACCTGATGGTAGATTTTCAGTGATGATGCCCTTTCGTGAGCCTCCTGAAACATCACTGGGAGAATCGTTTTCTAAAGCGAGATTACGCTTCCTTAATTTAGAGAAAAAATTAAGTAAAAACTTATCATTAAAAAATTCATATTTCAATTTCATCAAAGAATATGAGGACTTAGGACACCTGACTAAGGTTCCTAAGCCCACATTCGGATATTATATGCCTCACCACGCCGTTCTTCGCGAAAGTAGCGAGACGACAAAGGTGCGTGTGGTTTTTGATGCGTCTGCAAAGACTTCGAGTGATAAATCTTTAAATAACCTACAATATGTCGGACCCCTTAATCAAGATCCTTTGTTTAATATTCTTTTAAGGTTTCGGCAGCATAGATTTGTGGTGACCGGCGACATACAAAAAATGTATAGGCAAATTGAGATAGACCCGTCGCAGCGCCATCTACAATTAATATTGTGGCGAGATGATGAAGGCAAGCCGATCGAAGTTCTGCAATTAAACACTGTTACTTATGGGACGGCGTCTGCTCCTTTTCTGAGTACTCGATGTTTGTTGCAACTTGCTATAGATTGTGAGGATAAAATTACGTCCGAAGTAATAAAACATGATTTTTATGTTGATGATTTGTTAAGTGGAGCGGAAACACAAGATGAATTGAAACACATTTATCAATCAGTTATAGAAAGGTTAGCCTTAGGTTGTTTCCCATTATATAAATTTCGTACCAATTGTCCGTCGATTCTTCTAGATGCGTCTACGGTATCAAATTCGTTAAATTTAAATAAACAATCGAGTGTACTTGGATTGCTGTGGTCACCAGATAATGATAAGCTACAGTTTTCTGTTAATTTAGATAATAGTTTTGAAAGGGTAACAAAACGTGTTATTTTATCCAACACGTGTAAAATTTTTGACCCTCTTGGGTTATTGAGTGCTTGTACTATAAATTTAAAAATATTACTGCAAAAACTGTGGCGTATAAATTTAGGTTGGGATGAGTTGGTTCCTAAAGATATTGAAAAAACCTGGTATGCCTTTGTAAAAACGATTAAGATGCTTTCTTTGCTTTCAGTGTCACGTCATGCATTGCTTGTTTCAGCAGTCAGCGTTGAAATTCATTGTTTCGTAGACGCATCGCAGGACGCCTATGGTGCCTGTTTATACTTACGTTCCTTGGATTCGTCAAATAACGTAAAGGTTGAGTTATTATGCGCAAAAACGCGTGTTGCGCCAATAAAGACCGTCACAATTCCTCGCCTGGAACTGTGTGGCGCTTTACTGGGCGCTCGTCTAGCTGCAATAGTGAGCAGTGCACTGCGCTGTACAATACACAGAACGGTTTACTGGACGGATTCCACTGTTGTGCTCGCATGGATTAAATCGTTGCCTAAGGATCTTAAGGCATTTGTGTGTAATAGAATTAGCGAAATTCACGAGCTCACAAAACGGGAATCATGGAGACACGTTCCCACGTCATTGAATCCTGCCGATTTGGCTTCTAGGGGTGTTGACCCGGGCCATATCCAGGCATCCGAATTGTGGTGGCATGGGCCCGCATTTCTTAAGCAAAATGAGTCTCAGTGGCCGACACAGAATTATGTATTAGATACAAACCTGCCTGAAATAAAAATACATTTTAATAAATTAAAAACACAATTAATAGAATTTAATCGTCACTCTAACATAAATAAATTAAAAAGAATCATTACATACATTGCTAGATTTACACATAATTGCTTAAACCGTAAAAATAAAATAACAGGTCCTTTATTACTTGAAGAAATTAATAAAGGAACTACTTACCTTATTAAGCTTGCTCAAAGGGAGTCCTTCTCACAAGAAATCTCATTATTAAACCTAGGAAAATCACTTAAACCTAAATCTTACCTGTTGCAGTGGTCTCCTTTCATCGATGTCGACGGTGTGCTCAGAGTAGGTGGTCGCCTTCACAATGCCGCCTGCAATTATGATAAAAAGCACCCAGTGCTATTGGACGGCAAGCACCGCTTGACCCGACTGCTGATGGAAGCCGAACACCTACGTCTGCTGCATGCTGGTCCCCAATTGCTCTTGTGTTCATTTCGTGAGTCATATTTTCCTATAGGCGGTCGAGCATTGGCTCGAAAAATAGTTAGAAATTGCGTGTTATGTACACGCCTACGAGGAAGGACCATGGAGCAGTTCATGGGTTCACTCCCACCAGAAAGACTTAATCCCGGCTATCCTTTTCAAGCCTGTGGAGTCGATTTTGCTGGTCCGTTTTCTATAATTAGCAAAAAGGGGCGGGGCGGCAAGGTGTCCAAATGTTATCTATGTTTATTTATTTGTTTTCTAACAAAGGCCATTCATTTAGAAATAGTCAGCGACATGAGTAGCAATGCTTTTATTCTTTGTTTACGTAGATTTATATCACGCAGAGGTAAACCAAACACTATATATTGCGACAATGGTCGAAACTTTCTGGGAGCAAATAATGAGTTGGGTAAAGCACTTAAATCCAGTGTAAATTCCATTTTTGACTTTTCCAACGCAGAATCCATTAAATTTCAATTTATTCCTCCATATTCTCCTTCGTTAGGTGGCATCTGGGAGGCTGGAATTAAATCAGCAAAATTCCATCTCAAACGTATTATGGGGAATGCTAACTTAACATATGAGGAATTAGATACACTATTTACTCAAATCGAGGCTGTCCTCAACTCTCGTCCTTTGATTCCTTTATCATCAGACCCTAATGACCTTTATCCACTCACCCCAGGGCACTTCCTCATCGGACAACCGCTAACATCAATGCCATGGCCTCCAGTCGAGCTAAAATATCCTGACAGATTTCAGAGAATTGAACAGCTAAGACAACACTTTTGGCGAAGATGGAGATTGGAATACCTGGGAGAGCTACAACAGCGCACTAAATGGCGGCGCCGACAAAGGGAAATTCAGATTGGAGATTTGGTTGTTTTCAAGGACGACAATACACCACCATTAAAGTGGAAATTGGGGCGTGCAGTTCATCTGTATCCAGGCACCGACGCAGTCTGCAGGGTAGCAGACTTCACCACATCAAGCGGAGTAGAGAGACGAGCCTTGAATAAAGTCTGCCTTCTTCCTACGGCTCTAGAGGAGCTTGAAAGCTGCAGCTTTCAAGGGGGGGGAGAATGTTCACGCCGCTAGTACCGGGGGAGGGGTGCCGGGCGAGAGGGAGCGCGCCCGGCCGCCGGCGCGAACGCAAGTGAAGAGCAGTGGCAAAATCGCCGGCGCGTACGCAAGTCGAGAACATTCGCTAAAATTCGCACAGAGCTCACCAGCAAGTGTCTTCTTTATGTTCCGGC
>DWTO01004600.1:0-11398 GCA_018244755.1 Jemadia pseudognetus
GACAGACAGACAAAAATTTTACTGATTGCATTTTTGGCATCAGTATCGATCCCTAATCACCCCCTGATAGTTGTTTTAAAAATATATTTCATGTACACAATTGATCTCTCTACAGATTTATTATAAGTATAGATAGATAACCTCCGCATTGTAACGAAGATTGTTTCGAAATATTTTGAATGTTAAAAAACGGTTAATTTATTAAAGGTTTTCGTAAATAAGATTAGTTACGAGTATCTATCGTGACACTCGCCATCAATTTTAAACCGGCTTGCAAGTAACCAGATCTAATAACGTTTAGCATGCAATTTCGCTGCAAACACTAGGTACTGTTAAAAACGCTTTACAAGGAAGGAATATAAATATTCAATTTCATTTCTGAAATTTGTGAACTAACTCCACTGTTATAAACTATCTTGATAACAGCAGACAAGTCCCAAAACTGTTTAAAATCTCATAAAAACCACGCAGCGAAAGTTAAGAAATAAGTTAGCAAATATACAAACATTTCAAATGTGCTGTAATTGATCTACGAAGATATAAAAATGCTAAGCCATAAAAAACAACTTGCGAACTTCTTCACAATTTTTAATATGAAGCTGTTGACTACTCGCAAGTGCAAATAAAACTCTGGGCTAATATTCTCGCAGTGCTAACTCAGTACATCTGTTTATAGTTATTGTAGAATGCATCTTTAGTTTGTAAGTTTCCAGACGATCGCCGCTAATGCATTCTGGTTTACGACCCGGCTCGCTTTGTTTACGAGGAACCGTTTTAGATATTGTTCAAGTGTTGAACTTTATGTGTAACCAGCCGTTCGAAAATTCTTTAGTACTATTCGTTTTCAATTTGTACGAATAAGACAAAAAACTGAATTTGTTATATAAATAACATTACACCTGGCTTACATCAGAGTCGTTGCTAGTTATAATATTCTGTAGATATAAAGTTCAATAGATGATTGCACTTTAAAATTATGAACATTTTTCATATTTTATTTTTTTATCCCTTTTCGCCTATCTTATCGCTCATCAGCCTAATCCCGTCCACTGTTAAAAATAGGCCTCCCCAATAGCAGCTCGATCTTCGTTTATGACTGCAACCAACCGTTTTTCTTATCATATTCAGTGCATCTACGGTAATCAATATTATAAATATTTTAATTGTTTAATATGTGTAAGGTTATAAAATGTAATATATTTCACCATAACGATACGTTTTCTTGTCCCCAGGTGTAAGACACGACCGCAAAATACAGCGAGTTACGGCTCTATCGGCGACCCTGTTTGTTTAGGCCGCGGCTTCGCTCCGCAAACATCATTTAATTGTTTGACGCTTTTTGCATCGGAGTAGTTCTTTCACAGATAAACGTAACAACGACCCGTGAACTAACTTCAATAAATTCAATTTCTATTGACTTTAGCAAATTGAAGGCACATTAAACAACCAAAAGAATTTACTTGAATTCTGAAATTTAAGTAATATTTTTCAAGACTGTAGAATGTTTCTTTTATATTATTTACACAACTGTTTAAGTCATCCTACCATTAAGGGAATTGATGTAATGATTATAATAATAACTGCTTGCCTCGTTGGTCGTGTTGGTCGCAAACGCGACTGCCGATCAAGAGGTCCCGGGCTCAATTCTCGGTTCAGACATTATTGGATTTTTCTAACTTAGACTATTTAGACTTGACTTCTAGTTGTGGTTCGAAATTTGGATTCGTGTCCGTTGTACTGGCAATAAACTCACCACCTATTCCATAGTGAGACTTAAATGTAACTGATGATACGTAACATCACCGCATGTAATCCCGAAGACATGTGCAGATGAGTGTATTAACATAACAACTGGTGGAACGTGGGAGTGCATTACACTCTTCTGTCTACCCCTTTAGTGATTACAGTTGCGACATTACGTGTAGTAACAATAATAATAATGTGTACTTATGACTTCTTGCTAAACCATACCTAAATCAATCGATTAAATCGATTTAAACCATATTTAAATCGTATTTTCTGCACACCATTGCAATGTGCGCAAGTTGTGTGTGTAATCTTATTACATTAAGAAAATAAATACACAAGATTATGCTCAGTGTGAAACTTATGGGCAAAACCCCTCAGGGGAAGCCTTTGTGCAGCAATGGAATGGAAAAGGGCTGAAGGTGATGATTCAAATTCTATATGTCATAGAGTTTTCAACTGTACTGTGATAAAAATATCAAACGATAAGCAAAGGGTCAACTCTAATATTATCGCTATTATTACATCACCACGCCAGATCCTTTACGAAGTAGACAGAGAATCTCGTGTGCCAAATATGTATATCTGTAATATTACATATTTTTAAGTTATGGGTTATACGATCTTCCTCATACACCTAACGTGCTTTTTCTACAAATATCACTATCTTCTAATGTTTCGTAAAGACCGCTAAAACTACAGAAATCTTCCATGATTGAAAGCTCCATCGGGTGCTGTGTTGGTTCAGGCCACGGCTCTGCTCGGCAAATATCATTTGCGCGTAAATCGGCTCTATAGTTTAACTCAGCCGTTTCCACCGTAATATCTTCAGGTAAGTGTTCATGATACACATCGCTAGAGGAAAATATACGTATTACAGTACGGTACGCTAAATCTTTAAGTGCAATTTATGAGACCCCAGCACCGCTTTAACGTGGTTTACCTGTAAATAAATGTATGCATGAACGAATTAATAAATTAATTAGTCTGTACTATGGTAACTACTCGACTGATGAATGAATATATTATATATGTACAAGTCATTAAAAATATATTTACATCCAACCAGAGCATATTTTGTTTGTTCTTATAGAACAAATATTTCTCCCACGTGGTAATGGAAATCACGACCATCCTGATTTGCTGTTAATTTCTCGGATCACTATGCAAAACAACTGGCTAGAAATATTGTTTTTTTTTTAAGTTACTAGTATGCTATAATTCGATGCCACCTTACAACAAGTAAAAAGTAAACCACACGTGGATGTCAATTTACACGTAATTGTTCATACACACATACCTAATTGTTCTCTAGCGTACACAAGAACACGAATAAATACAAAATAAGAGGTTACAGCTACTGACAAATAATAAAGTACGCACTACGTCAATGATATTACAAAAGTAAGGTAAAGAAATGTAGATTGCATTTTAAATAATCTTGTTCACAGGCAATGTATAAATAATAATTATGGAAATGCTTTATGCCCTAACAATCCCAATTCACGAAAAGAAGAAACAATTAAGATGCCTTAACATGGCCTCATTCGGCTCATTCTATTGGGAGCTTTCAGCGAAAGGATCGAAGATGTAAGTGTCCTAAGTTATCAAGCAGACACAAAGACAACAAAACTGATGCCGACCAAGTGTTTGTTTAACACAGACGTGTAAACAGGGAGTTCATCGGCTCGTAATATAGCTAATTATAATGTGTTGCTTGAATCATTATTAGAGATCAAATAGAAATTAATGTTCGATATGAGTATCCTACAAGTGAGTTTGGATGTTTGGAACCGTTTCAAAATAAGCAAGATATCAATACACAAGTCAAGTATTTAACGATTGCTTTTGATACTAATTTTTAAAATCACATAAATGCCGTAGAGATTGGAACTTAACCCTACAACTTTGGACTTTTAAACTTAAAACAGATTTTAAACAAAACTATGTATGTTCACAAAGTAATTTTACTGTGAAGTTGACGCGTTCGTTTCCGCTATGAACTACGTAAATCGGTACCTACTTTTGGCCAATGTTTTCCTGTCCTCAAACCGTTTAAGATAAGACATGCTTTCATGCACATGCAATAAGACAAGCTTGCATGCACATGGAAAAACTTCAAACTTTTTTTTCACTAAAAAGAATATTACATTAAACTGTAAGTTTTTCATATTCTTTTTATTCATGAATATAAACAACATGCTCAAGAGGTACGCAAAGAAGCAAAATAATCTATTCACTCACTGTGAATTTTTAATTGTAATCCTCTTCGACGATTACAAAGGTGATGTTACCTACTTTTTTTAATTATTGATGTTATAAATATTTCCTGTTTTCGAGAGTGGGTATCATTTATGTACTCGTATGTGTATATCTGCTTCATTTTGTGTGAATATGTTAGCTCAGATCTGAGTATATTAAATTCTCTTGTTTTTGGCTATACAGCGTTAACCGCGATATCAACATAAATCAATTTGTAAAATTACTTGTTCAAAATAAATCTTACATAATTTTCCTTCGGCAATAAATTTTCAATCTGTTGTTTCGTAAATTACTATACCTCTCAGAGGACAGGAGGTATTGTCGATTTACATTATAAGTGATATATCACTACGTACCACCAGGGATAGCCAGAGAGCACCGAGTGACGGAAACTCTGTCACCACTCTCTTCATACATGCACGCAGGTTTCGGGAACTTGTCGCATCCCACCAGCCAGTACCTACGTACATACGAGTATGTACGTTTCGATTTACATGTTAAATGATAATATGCCACATATCGTTCTATTTCTGCAGTTAATCACAACTCCTTATTCTTATGTAAAATCAAATGACGTTGCAGTGTATATCATAAAATTATTTGCATCAAAATTAGTTTCATACTCACTTAAATATGCCTCATCGTTAACCGACACCAACCCACGGCTGGAAACAGGCCTAATTTACAATTAGATAACAATTAATAAAAAATCTGTCAAGGAGATAAATATCCGTTGGATTGGTCATCATCGTGTTAATTCCTAATTGTTAAGCCTCATATTTTGAATTGGGTACATAAATGTATCTTCTTCCTCTATTTTTCTCTCCCCCCATTCAACAACAAACAATTTGTTGTTTATACAACTTGTCCTTAACATTATCATCGTACTGCACTCTTTTCTCTCGTCATTCGTTCTCATTGGCAATCACTAAATTTTAATTACAATTTGTCCTTTTATTGTATGTTAAGCGTTCAATAAAAAGTTAATAAATAAAGTAGATAAAAGTGTCGTCCTCTGCGGAGAATGGCGTTGTAAATTCCATATCCGATGGCTTACGGCGCGACGCGCCGCCGCCGCGATGACAAATGCATCGCTGCCGTTGACATCCTCGTAAACAGTATGAGAGGTAGCGTCGATATTTTTATGTGAGTTTTTACCAATTCGATAACCATCGACATGCCATCGCACATTTATTATTATATTCATTACAGACGGTATGATTTGACATGCAATAATATGATTCGTTGAATTTCATTTGAAATTATGTAATTGGAACTGGATATAGTATTTGATATATCATAATCATTGTCTATTCTCATATGCCGTGTATCTAGTCACGTTCAATTGTTTTTATAATTCCCAGCATCAGCTAACACCGAAACCAGCGTTGCACAGTAAAGAGAGGTATGAGAGGTAAATGACAACTCGAAAATAAATAACTTAATCTCATTTACATGATATCACGGCGCCCTTACACAGATCTCGAAACGTTCGTAATCCTCCAACACACAAGCCGTATATTCCAGAAATTGTAAACAAAACTCGCATTTTAACGTGTAAATTATTTAACCCCATTAACTCGGCACAACTTCAAACAAAAATCGTCCTAATGAAGTCTGGGCCTCATTTTTTGCGGTGCAAAGATGTGCTTCGCTTTTAAGTCTGTACTTTCTAGCAGACTTTCAAATGATGTGCCAACTCTTATTCAAATGACGTACGGTTCGGTTTTGTTCAGCAGGCCGCACAAGAAAGTTGGTGCTAGTATAAATAATTCATTGGTGCGAGCCCGCGCTGGATTAAGGTACACCTGTTCATCTTTTAGTTGGTGCTTAGCGCGAGGGCTATTAACATAACTAGTTTTATTACAGCGGCGTTCTCGGCTGGCCTCGCTTCGTATTTGTGTTCTTTTCTTTATGTGATTCTTCAGAAAAAACTTACTTCGCCCTTCTTCATCTTTAAAAAAATTTATTCTACATGTATGTTTTATGTTTATATTATATTCAATATGACAGACGCGACTATTACCGACACAGAAATATGTTAAGTTAGTCTCGGACGGCTTGAAAATATTACGGTCATGTGTTATGTTTCATTATTTTAAATGTCAACCATGATTAACAGTATAGCGTTGTTGAAGAAGTGATGGAAACAAAAACAATGAGTTACTTTTTACAATTAAAATATGATAGGACAACATTTTACCGCCTTCTGTACCAAGAAGCAACGTAGGTATATATACAAAAAACAATGTTAGAATCGATGTACTACGTTTAGAACGTAAAAGATATGTGAGATACAAATTTATACAAACAGTAAGAAATTGAATAAAAATCCGCAAGTAGTTGGAAGCTTCCGACATCGAGTGTATTTTCATATTATTATTCAAAGAAAGAAAACAGTCGCCGTTGGCAGCGCTCGGCCAGAAGGAGCCGGCGCGCGGCGCCAGCGAGCGCCTCGGTAAGCGTATAACAAAGTATGGTCGTTGTAGTGGCACCGTGATGCGTTTCATCTTCTTTCATAAACGGTATAAAAAGTATTGTATTGATGCACCCCGCTTTAAATTAGACCAAACTAGTGATCGGCTGATCGTGGCACAGCGTAGCCTAAGTAGTTACGTCTAAATTCCACAGTCGTCGATAGGCAACAGTTCGCCTGCAGGTGATAGGAACAAGTTTTATTAAATTATTTAAATTTAGAACTAAATATTTTACTATAATTTTATTTTTCAATAAATAAAACCCGAAGCCCTGCAATTCGTTAAAAGTTTATTTGTTTATTTATACGAGTATCATATTTGGCGGAAATATAATATCACACAATGACCGCAACTAAAATTATTTATTTTATTGTTGGTTTATTGTAAATCACGATTATTATCAGAATATTAATAACCGCAACTAAACACGGCGACTATTCAAACCAGCCCTTTATTTACCAAAAACGGCCTCAATGTTAATTAAACCTTGGGGATGCTCTTAATACATTTATTTTATATATTATTTTCATTATTTCGTCACGCTACGACCCTTAAAAGTTAGGTAGAGAGCGCCGAGGGCAAAAGTCATCTATCCTTACAGACTTGAAGATTTCTACATTAATCACTGAATTAAAATTAAATATTTTTCATATAATTTTCTTTTTTAATTAAATAGAATTGTAAAAAATTACGAAACTAGAAAAATGAATTCTTTGTTACCTACGATTCAAATTCAACAACAATAATTGAATTAAAGAACGTTTTCAAAACACTGTGTTTAGGTGTCTGTAACAGTCTGGCAAAGAAAGGAGACTGCGGTACACCTATAAAGAAGTACCAAGTATATTATTTTATTTAAACTTTACTCGCGGATACATCGTTGGCTGCTATACAAAGCCATAAAACATTACTTTAATACATTGTTCTCTTTGCTTTTCTATGTTTTAAAAGAATATCTCTTAACTTAAAGTACTTGAAGTATTTCTTTTCCCTTACTATTGATATGCATATCAATCTACCAAGTATCCCAAGTACAATTCATAGGCCTTTAAAAAGGTTCCAAATTTACGATATAGGTACAGATTCGCAATAGGTATGATATAGGTACATTCGCCTTTATGGCAACTTGTTTCCGCAGTTGTTTACCATTTTATACATAAATGGATCGTTAAATTGAAAAATAACCTTTGTAGGTATCGATCAACACAACCGGCACATAATCGATCATTTTACAAACGGTTCGATTCGTTTGATCACGAGATGCGGTTTCAGATTTGGTTGACAGCTGAAAATTTACAATCGCGGCGCGCTCGCCGCGCACGATGTCCTTGCGATCGTGAATAATGCATCGCGTCAGAAAGAATCAACTGTGAATCTCCGATGTTTACTGCATCGTCGTCCGCCGACATAGCACATTTAGAACAGTAGGTTAATTAATTTTGGATTCCGACATTCCGAATGCAAATTTATTAACTCATGAACCACATGACACGCCTCGATTGTTTCTAGACTTGTGCACGTAAGCTCAGGAACTTTGCAATTTTACTAGTCTTCAATCACTATTGTCATCTTCGGCCCGACTCAGACCACCGCCGAGCATAGTACTTGCTGCTTGCCAAATGATCCTTGTTTTCGTTTTCTTGGTCTTTCATACAATACAGTTATTAATTTGTAATAGTTAAATATTCATATTTATCTTGTATATTTGAATGTTTTGTTTGGCGCTAATAAAACTTTGTATTTCCCGCAAGTAACCCAGCCAGAATTGCTAAGTTCCCGATGGAAGACAGATTGTTTACCAAACACAGTAATATGGGCACTGCTGTTTAACTACATACAAACGCCCAGTCCATTTCCGAGAAGTCCAAACAGAATTCAATAAACAGAACCCGGTTCAACAAATTGTTTTTTTAATACAAAGATCATAAAACGGCGTGTTTATTAGCTACCCAATTCGAGGAGCGTAATCGGCCCTGCCTAGTTACGAGTGTGGCGCGTGGGCGGGTTGTGTCCCTTATTCGATTGAGATGCGAGAGCCGTGTGACTGTTGTCGAACGATCGTAACGCGCCGGTTTATGTGTTGGGATTATGGATAATAACGTAACGTGTTCCGTACATACATCCAAGACAATTGTACGTTTGTTCGAGACGTGCTCGTGTATAACGATCAGCGTTAGCTGTTCGCGCTGACTTGCGATTTTCGGTGTTGTGATTTTCCGACTTTACAAATTTTCAATTCTATAGAGTGTAGCTGAGTAAATCGTTTCTCAAAACGCTGTGATTTTCAAATTATTGTCTAACATTTGCACACTTGAGCACACCATGAAAGCCAGTCTTAAAACTTTTTAAAGAATTGTGGTTAAAAATAATATAATCACGTTTCTGTACTCTCCAAAAAGTATCTTATTAGTAGCATGTCAAACATATTCGTGAATTCATATTATGTATTATGAAAACTAGAAGAATAAATGATAAATTGATTGAGAGAGATTGAAAAACAATGAGGCAACAATTAACGTAAGCCGTTAAGCGCACTGTTCTACGACAAACAGCAGTGTGTCTACGAAACACGTACCTCGGCTGGATCTTACCGAATTCCTAAACGACTTACACTTGAATAATTAATGAGTTTGATTAAGACACGTGTAAGTGAATATTTCGGGGAATTCATATTACTTATGTATTTACACATATCCCAATCTCGGATAGTCTTTGTGTTACATAATAAATCGCCTTACACAAATCACTTTGTAATCGTACTAATTTGTATTGTTAAAATTACCACGTGCCTGTCTAAATTAGTCTAGTATAATTCTCATCAGCTATCCTTTTATTAGTTGCTCGGTTGGACCCAGGTCTCCACGTGAAATAATAAAGGTTAGAACCACTATTTACCACTGTCCTAGTCGTAATGCGAGTTGTCATAATTTACATTCTTTTTGGAACAGTTTTGAGAGTCATGGTCGTAGAGACATTTAGATTTAAAAACGCATAAAACTTTTAACTGTGCAATTTGTGTTCCAGGATTCGACTCTCACACCGTCAGAGTGAAAAGCTAAACTCTAAAGCAAAGTTCTGCGCGAGTCCTTGTCTGCGTGGGCGTGGCGTCCACCAATATTCACATTAAATATATCAGATAATATTGCTTTACAAAATAGTTGAATGCAACGTAACTTAACGGGAACATAGACTGGTGAATACAAGTCCGTCGTGTATAAATTATGAAGTGATTTGTCTGTCCCGATCAAAGATACGTCCAGCCGTGCATCTAAAGCAAGTTATTTGCGAGTAAACCGCGCCGATACGGACAAACAATACAATCGACGGTCCCTTTTGCTACCCTTGAATATTTCATAGTTTACGGATAACTGAAGCAGATATCGCGCCTTCAACCCTTTAACAATGCATGCTTTAATCTTCCATAGTAAATTTTAAAGGCGCCTCCTTCCACCTCAGCGTGCATTGTTACGACGGTGCGCTCACGTTAAGTTTTTTTCGAAATTTATCGTTCCTATATTATTCACACGGTGCCGGTGATGTTTTGGCTTATAGCAGATATAAAGTAAACTACATAAGTATTTCAGATCTATTATCCCGTCTAGTTCCCTCAAGCATAGGTAGAATTTTTACGTGCTAAGTTCGTGGCAGACGTCTTTAACCTCTTATAAAGTCGTCATCGATGATCGTCTATTAATAGAAATTTTTACCCCGCCTTCTTTTGAGACTTCTCCGATTTCATAGAAGTAACATAACAAACTTAATTATATTATTTGGTGATTTTGGGCTCAAATTGAATACGCGGTTTGAGCGGTTCACGTGGTGATCTCTCCTGACGTGTTCTAAATCAATACTACCAGGTCGACGTCTACCATTACCTACCTACTTTTCTGAAGATTTGTTTAAACAATATCAAATTACGGTAAACGAGCTACTTTTAGTTGCAAAAACGCACGAGTTACCGGTTTCGTGTTATAAGTAACTGGTGTTTTATAAAAATTGAACACATCTCCAAAGCATAATTATAATATTCGTAGATACAACTAGGTAAAGCCGGTAGGTACATATTATGTATTATAATATAAATAGGTAGATTATTTATGGTACTAAATAAAAACATCTTAGGCTACGATACGATGATACGATGCTTCAAGTCAATCTGTATCGGACCGTCGCGTCGGTCCGGTAGCACGTGTGCCGGTACATTCATTCGCCTTCCTATTAGTGTTATTAGGGTACGTCAGTTGCAGACACAATGCCTACAATAAAACGGGACTAATTACGATCGATGTGTAGAAGAAATAATTTCCAACAAACAAAACAATACCTCGTGGAAATCCCGCTCACTGCTTTAGGGAGTAACTATTAGCGAACTTGATATTTATCTCGCGTCCGTCGGCGATATTCGATTTGTACAACTTATTAAGAGTTCGCAAGACAATCGGCGAGCGGAGCGGGTAATGCCAAACTAAATAATATGATATTGAAGTGCTCGCTAAGGGAGAAACTTCATGGCACCGAGTTTTGTCAATGATATTAAATGGCTAAGGGACCCCGATAGTAGTGACACGTAAACGGCAATTTTATCCGTATTGTACTAGAAGTAAAGGTGAGAATGTCATGCGTGCGCCGCCGGCGATTGATTCCTGCCGGGTTTTCTAATAAAACTGTTATTGTTTTTGTTCAAGAGGCTCTTCCCATATGTGTGGTTAGACGATTGTGATCGTATTTTTTTCAAATCCATTATTATTTCTCTGCTGATAACAATATTTTCTTTTGGAACACCTTCACTTTTATTTATTTAATTCTCCTTCGCAAATCCAAATCATAGTTACCAACTGTACAGTCCGCACCGTACATCAAGGAATAAAACCAGTGTTGTAATTGGTTTCTTGATTTTATTTGACTCCCGAATA
>DWTO01004601.1:0-11397 GCA_018244755.1 Jemadia pseudognetus
CCTCAACATTGCCGCGCCAACACTAAAACGAGGACATGAGTCATTTAACTGTTTCCTTGTGCTGAAGTCCGCAAGGCAAAATATGATAAATAATGATTATAAATAAGTGTTTGATTAAACAGGTACTTTACTGGCTTGGGTTTTTCGTTGCAAACTGTCCCGTATTAATCGCTAACTGCCTAATAAGTTTTAAACGAATGGCTTATGTATGTGCCTTTGATTAGTTTTAAAAAGTTAAAACAAAGGTCTTTGTTTCGTCCACTGTCAATGATTTTCCCTCCATTTTCCTCATTTTGTAATGTAAAATGTATCAAAATTCATGAACTTTACAAGTTTATTAGTGCAAATTTTGAATTATCAAGTAAAGTATGCATTTAATGAACTACAAATTGTCCAAATTCTAGATTTTAACACATAATAGTACATAAAGAGTGAATTTTTATATAATCTAGATTTAATATAATAGTACATAACAGTGCATTTGAGCGCAAAGCGCATGAAAAAAACTATTACAATCCATTGCCATGTGTTACTTGTTACGTTTGCGTGACGAATCCTTGCCCGATGCAGTGGAATTTAACCACTTGGCAAGACTCGCTTCACTTTCACCAGTCACCAGTCCCGTTAGCGGGGCTGCCACGGGGCGAAATCAAAAACACCACGTACAAAAACATGTTTATTTATAATTGAGACACATCATATAATCATTACAGCAATTTAAACATTATGTCGTAAAAAACAAACAAAGTGATTTATTGACTATTTCGTTCGGCGTAATTGTAACTAAAGCTGTCCAAGACGATGAGACGGCGTCGACAATTCAAAAATATTACTTTTATATTACATTATAACGAGTGACTGCAAGGCACAGGGCGCGAGGGCCGACGGCCCGAGACACGATTCTCTGTAAACGTCGGTGCTTTCTAAATACATATTTAAATATTCGATAGGGTTATAACGCGAACGCTCTCATTACATATGAGATGATGATGTCACGATGGTGTGAACATGTTATTTGTCGTTAGCTACGCGCGGCTTAGAAGCCGTGCACCTTCAACTGCTCCGGCTTCACGAGGCCGGACTTCGTGAGCCACTGGCAAATGTTCTCGCGCTGATCGCCCTGAAGCTGAAGCACCTCGCCGTATTCTGGGTGCTCCACCACGGTACCGTTGCACGCGAACTCCTTCTTGCATGCCCGCACGATCTTCTTCAGGTCATATTCCGACGAGAGCCCTTGCACCGTTGTCAGCGTCTTGCGTCCGTTCCGTTGCTGGATCCGGACGTGGACTAGACCATCTTGAACATCGTCTTCCGAGCTTTTGATAGCATCGGCGAATGGGTCGAATGTGTTGAGATTCTGGATGGACATACGATTGAACGTAACTACTCTTTGTTTCAACAAAACGCTGCGATACCACGCACTAACACCAAACAACTGTCACTGATATTGCTCTAAGGTTTATGCGCGCAGATCGAACAACGACTAATTTACGCAAACTCCAGAAAGTAATGGCGGATTATATGGCGACTTGACCAAAAAAAATGAGATTGTCACGCGGAGGCGGAAATAATTATCGATCGAGACCATAGACAAGAGCGCATATATTTTTAATTAAAGCTTGCCACTGACTGAAATTTTATTGCCCATTTTACCGGTTTTTAAGTTAGCCTTTTAACTTTGCATATAATTTTGGGACGTAATCGTCGTATTTAGCCACGTAGAAGTTGCCAGCTACAGGAACGCCCAGTTTGTACTCTTGAGCAAATTTCGATACGGAAAACTTTCCTCTTTTTTCACCTGAATTATTAGGCAATTTGGGCATTTTAGAAAAATCACACTTTTCAGGCTGTTTATATACTACGAATACATATCTGTGTAGGCCTGTTCCTTTCGGTGGACCAGATCCAATATAGTCGGATAAAACATCGCCTTTATTTATGTCGCCTCCATAAATATTTCCGACCAGCCAATGGTGCCATTCTCTAAATTTAGGATTTTCACGACTCGGCGCATCAGGATCGACCATTGCCATGGTGTAATATTCAGTATCTTTACTAGCCCATTTTAGTGTGGGCATGTCTTTCACTTGCGTGGGAGTCAGTTCTTTACCGAGTTCTACTTTAACACCCCCGGGATACGCAACTTCTACGATCTCAGATGGTGCTGTTGTCAGTACATCTGGCACAACACAGTGCTTCTTAAAAATGCTTTGAATATCAGCCATAATAAAATTGTTCTATAAACAATTATAATTATAGTTCAAGCGACTATTATATTTTTATTCGAGAGTCAACTGGCAGATAAATAGTGTCGCCTAGCAACAAGCAAAAGGCGGCCCACACACGATTCGGTATATTTGTATATTAAGTTAATTATTTTTATAACAATAAACATGGCTGTTTTGATACGAAAAAATTGTAATAAATGACTTTGGTTTAAATTACTATAATTTAATTAATAACAATGATGAAACATTGGAGTCTATGACCATAATTGGCACAGATAATTTATAACCGGTATTTATATTAGTTGCGATAACAGATGATCAAGAACCGATATTTATTACGTCAGGTTTTATTATCTCCAAAATTGCCGCACAATGTATTCTTTTAATTCATAAGTTACAAATAAAACTGCAGTTAAAGATCAAACATATATTTTTTATAAAATAAATGATTTCAGACACATTCCTTATTTTTCGCACTGGCCAGTAAGACTTCAGCAGACAATGGCTTCTTCAACTTCTTTCCAATGTGATCCTGTTTCAATTGCAACACTGCATACTGTGTATTCCTTACATTATTCCTTAACTCCTTAAATCTTTTGGTTTGCTCTAAAATCTCCATGTATACATCTTCAATATCTTGATCCATGGTTTCGATGTTAATTTCCGGCATTTGTTGTTTGGATTTGAACCTACAGTTTTTTATCGTCTCCACTTGAAGTTCCAACATTTTCTCCTCGATCGATGATGTTTTTTGCTCATATTCCATGCACATCTTTCCAAACCTTTTCCGAGACTCAACTACCACTTTCATCATATGTTCACACCTCTCTTCCGGTGTAAGATCTTCTGTATCTGACAATAATATTCACACAATTCAAATAATTACATAGCTGTATTTTCCCTAAGGGGTAGTCGGAGTAGTGTGTTATAAAAGTTTTTCACTTGTAGTTATATATCTCATGTAGTATGTTGTGAGACTATTGCCATACAGCAGCAGAAATACAGACTCCAAGGCAATACTAATCAGCCAAATTAGTACTAATAGTACTTGAACTGGTAATCTAATCTTGATCAGATGCATATGGTACCACTCGACCAACAAGGCAGTAAATCTTTAAAGTAGGTAATAAATATTTTGACCAGCCTGTTGGTACAGCAGTTAGTGAACCTAATTATTGCATTGGGGGTTGTTCGACTCCCATCTAGAATAAATATGTATTTGTGATGAGTGCAAGTATTTGTTGTATGACTGGGTGTAAAAAAAATTATCTATTAAGTAAATGTATATACAGTGGAACCCCGGTAGACCAGCCCCTGTCTAATCCGGCGTCCCCTGTAATCCGACATGCCTATTTTATTATGGAATAGGTTTTTATAATAGATAATCTGTGATTATACAGACCACCACAATTGTCCTCGACACGTATTTGGTATACGGTAGCTTATTTAATTTATTGAATATTTTAGTAAGTACATTTGTTAGTACACAATTATTTCCTAACATGTTTCTTTCTTTTATAAGTTCTATAGCATTAATAATCGTAATTTTTGTAATAGAACGTAAGCTCCCTATTGTGTTGTATAATGTACTAAATTCAACATACATAATGAAGTATAACATATAGAATCTTACCATTGGACCTGAAATTTGTCATTATGTTCCTCTGCTGTTCAGTTTACATGACCCAACCATTTTCCATTTAAAATCTTACATCAAAATTCTCATTCTTATAGAGCATCTTTCTTACATCTGTATAATACATGGTCAGGGGGTGGACGGCCACATGTGTCTCATCTAATGGGCAGTCAGTAAGTCATTGAAACCGGCATGTGTGATAGAATTTAGAAATGCATCATCTCCAAACAACAGATATGTGACGCTTGGTGTTATCTGCCTACACCGTAAAAGACTTTGTGTGAAAATAGTGATAGTATGTACTGTGAATAAGTCCCTGATGTATAGGTGTCCATAATTTTCTTTGCCATAATTGGAAGTGATATAATAATATGTTTTACAATAGATTGTCTGACAGACTGCCTCGTTGGTCGGGTTGGTTGCGAATGTGACTGACGATCGGGAGGTCCCGGGTTCGATTCCCGGGTCGAACACTACAAAAATTTTCTAGTCGTGGTTCGGAGTCTGGATATGTGTCCGATGCATGGCGATAGGCTCACCACCTATTCCATAGTGGCATGTAAAAGTAACTGGTGAAATGTGGGAGTGGTTCTGCATTCCTCTGCCTACCCCTTCGGGGATTACAGGCGTGAAGTTACTTTCTTTTTTACAATAGATTGAATGAGTCAATTTGAGTCATCTGAAATACAAGAGAAATAGATGTAAGAGCCTTTGCAAAACATTTTTTACATATAAACTCCGTTTTCGAAATATATTATCCATAAAGATTTTTATTGCATTTAGCACAAAGGCTCTCACATTTATTTTTCTCGCATTTTAAATGATTTAAATTGGCTCACAGTCAGTACGTAAATGTAGTAATAAAATCAGTGTATTTTGTGGAGTCACAAGTGCTTGAAACAATTTGAATCAATATCTTTAAAATAGACTTCGACTCCTTGGTTTGTTGAAGTGTTACACAAGTATGAACACTGGTCAGGTGGTCTTGGGTTTCATTCCTGAATGTGGCATAATATTATGAAGTATTGGGTAAGTATGGAGTAAGGATTTGTGCTGTGCATGGCAATAGGCTGACATCTAATGCCATGCTGGGATGTTAAACACATAACTAGCATAACATGGGAGTACTACACTCCTCTGCCGACTCCTAGAAGATACAGGTGTAATGATACAGTATAAAATAGTTTGTCTATCCTTGCTATGTGATTATTATTTTAGTTATAGCTCAATTGTCAGACATGATTAAATTGATAACATCCAAAAGGCGGAGCAGAGTCCTAACCAGTATTCAATGCTTTTAACTATGGATGTAATATCTGAATGAAGTTTATTATTATTAACACTCTTTTATCATTTATCGTCAGTCCAAGTCCGCTGCAGGGTAAGCAGCGTTCTACTTAACATTTTTACCTAACGTATTGTCACTATTTGCATTTTTCTCGCATACTAGTATTTTAAACTTACCCATAATACTTTCTTATACAATAAAATTAGTTCATCCAACAAATACTGTGTAAGATTGTAACATAAATGACTAATTATTAACTGTTTTCTTCGATTATTCTAAAGTAAAGCTGAAATTCTCTATAAAACAATACCTAGTCGAATCGGCTACTATTTTTCAAATTCCAAACAGCCGTTTTTGACAATGTCATTTAGTTCTAAAATTTGACGTAGCGTGGCTCTGGACTGTGGACCATAAACAGAAAAGGGCAGAAAACGACAAAAACTTATTAAAATGAGTAATTTTAATAAGTTTTGGTCGCCACATATTTAAGTGATATATAAAAAAAGACTTTTTTGGGGATGTACAGTTTTATTCCGAATTCATTAATATTTGGTATTAAGGAGTAACAATGTTAACTGAATTTCTAATCATTTTCATAAACTCTTGCACGGATACCTGTAAACAAAAAATAACTTACTATTGACATAAATATGTATGTAATTAATTATTGTTATTTATGAAAGTTATTGCAGTTCCGTATTTTATTTTAATATACATAGAGCGAATTCTTGTTTATCAGAGTTACCAGTTACAACTTTGCCACGACCCAAACAAGGATTAAACGGGTTTGAGTAAAAATATAAAAAATCGACAAATTAAGTATTAAGTCGTTCAATATATCTAAGCATCAGTAACTTAACATGACGCCTATAATTTCAAAAGAGGTAGGCAGAGGAACGTAGTACCTACATTTCCACGTTTCACCCGTTACTTTTACGTCGCAATATGGAATAGGAAGTGAGCCTATTGCCATACACCGGGCAAATTTCCAGACTCCGAACATATACCAGAAAATGTAAATAAAAAATCTGTGTTCGAGTGCCTGACCCGGGAATTGAACCCAGGACCTCCCGACCGGCTGTCGACCTAGCAACCAACACGACCAACGAGGCAGTCTCTAAGCATCAGTAATATTAGTTTTCTTAATAAATATAATATTTCAATTATATTAGCTC
Organism: Jemadia pseudognetus; assembly: GCA_018244755.1. Lineage (NCBI taxonomy): Eukaryota > Metazoa > Arthropoda > Insecta > Lepidoptera > Hesperiidae > Jemadia > Jemadia pseudognetus. Next base: position 6,328 of record DWTO01004601.1, read on the forward strand.
TGCGGTGCCCAACCCTTATGCCCAGCGTGAGAATTATGGGTATAGACTCTCAGGGCTGATGATGATAATAATGATCACGATACCTCTAGACAATATACTTACATATCCGTCAAAATCTTTGTCGGCGTCATCTATCATCTCCTCGATCTCTTCATCGGTGAGGTACGTGCCAAGGATTTTAGTAACACGCTTCACGTTTTCAAAACTTATGAAACCTGCGAACAAGAAAACATTATTAGGACATGTTTTGCGATCATACTGAGATTCCCGCTGACGATGTGACGTCATTCAAGTATGACGTAAGCAAAAATAAAAAATGTTTAATTAGTGGTTTTTTTATTGTCTTTATTGATTGACTGTCTGGTTGAGCGGGTTGCAAGTGCGTATGCTGATTTAGACGTCTGGATTCGAATCTCGGATTGGGTGCTGTGCGAGCTGAACTCTTTAATACTGGTTCGGAGTCTGGATATTATATGCCCAGACGTAAACGTAACTGGTAAAACGCGGGACCGCATTACACTCCTCTGCCTAGCTCTTCGGGGACTACAGCGATGATGCTACGTTTTTTTTCAGAGAAATTAGGTAAAACTACTTAAAGCACATTAATTATATTTCATTATTAATGTCCATATTTACTTTATTCTTACTTTATTTTATAGCTACTACAAAAAAAACAGACTCGTTTTCCTTTTTAAAATAAGTCATAGCCTTCGACACCATATTGAGTAAATCACATCGTAGTGTTTCCTTTAGTCATAACTCCATGACAAAGAGAAAAAAAAACATATAGTAACGCCTATATTCTCCAAAGGGGGAGGCACACGTGTACGATTCATCAGTTATATTATTTGTCACAGCATGGAGTAGGATATGAGCCGGTAGCCAAATCTCTATAATACTTTGTCCGAACCTGGGATAAAACCCAGGAGCTCGCCATCGGCAGTCGTAGTGGCAACCACACGACCAACGAAGCAGTGTTGCCACAGTATATCTTAAAGCTATAAACGAGCTTTAAATGTGTCAATCTGCACCCCCTCCCATCAAAATGCGCTAATACCGCTGTCATCCATGTCGAACAAGCGGAAACTCTTCATCACATCGCCCTCCGTGTCCTGCGCCATCACCTTACGCATGATCGCCGTCATGAAGCTCTCGAAGCTCAATTTGCCCGTCTGCCCCTTGTCCACGGCCGTTATCATCTTCTGCAGCTCCTCGTTCGTCGGCTCGTAACCTGGTAAATTAAACCAGTTTCAATTATTATCGTCAACATTGTCCTGTTTCGCGTGCACTGCTGGACCTGGGAATATTCGACAGCACGCGCTTGAGCTCGCTATTTTGATTTATCTGTCAATGTCAAAATGACAAATGTGCTGTCAAAAATTAAACATGGTATAAGGGGTTCCAAGTCACATCTTGGAAGCTGTAGTCAACATCATCCTGCACTGGCGATGATAGATGTTGTGTTCTGCGATCTCCAATACACATTCCCCAGAGTCGGGATTATGGGCAAAAACCCACTTTACCAGAGGTGTGTATCCGTACCGTGTATCAGTGTGATGCATACGAAAGAGACAGCGATTAGTTTGTTAAACAGTCAAACCTGCCCAAACAAAGAATGGATTTGGAGGTGACATTAAATGTTACACAAAATTTTTAAGTTTCTACCGTTACTAAAACAAGTCATATCATATTTTTTTATAATTTGAAATAATTTGGTACGTTGTCAGATACACGATCTGTCTTTTATTTACCCAATGCCTTAATGGCGACGCGAAAATCTTCAGCCTTTATCTTGCCTTCGCCGGTGTAGTCGAGAAGATTGAAAGCCATGCGCAGGTCACTCATCTGAATAAAAAAAACTACTTAGTATTTATATATTGTCGCATACGTCGCTCACTTATACAGGTAAATTACGCTTTAAATTATAAGTCGCAAAAATAGTACACTCCGGTGCCTACCTCTTCGAGGGAATAATTATAAAGGTGATGTTATTTTTTTGTTATGATAAATTATGCTACCGTGCGTACAATTGATGTTTCAAAATAATTATGTTTTTTTATATTCTGCAATAGGCTTGCGTTTGACTGCTACCCCACCTGATGGAACGCAAGATGCAGCCGAGGATGTAGCACGCTAGTCTAGAAAGTACCTATTCACCCTTGTCGTGAATAATTCTAGGTAATAATCAAAATGTAATAGTAATTCAAATGTCAGTGTACAGTGGTATTTGTGTTTTAAATTATTATAACCCTCCATTTTTGAGATATATAGTTCAAATCTTGGCAATGTGCCTAGGGTTTTACAAAACTAAGTGGGTTTTTCTTGCTGTATAAACATCGGACGACAGATCAAAGGACGGCAACGTCGTGAGATAAGGTATTTTTGTGTTAACGAGGGGAAACCTTTGAAATGTGTCCGATATCCTGGAAGAGACACTGGATTATATGGAACTTTGGGGTCGAAAAAGATCTTTCTGAGCGTTAATGGGTTAACAATACAATTATTATAATATTTTTGAAGATGATAATTATGAATGAAATTTAGAAATAGTGATCAAGAAACTTTTCGCACTGTCAACTTAGAATCAAATCTAGCTAATTAAAAAAAAAAACTATTAACACAGACCTGTTCGTCTGTAAATACTAATTTTGGTTTAACATCTATGTCTCGAACTACATTGTTTAACTCATCGTTTTCTTTTTCCGAAAACTCCGCCGTTACGGACAGCTCCAGGGTATTATTATCCATTTTATAATATTTCAAAACAAGTTGAATACAGCAGTTATAAGAGATATTGATCTAACAACCAACCCGATTAATTTCAGTAATTTTGAACGGTCCCAAGTGAGCCATATAAAGGGTTGATGCCGCGTGTTGCCATATAATAAAAATACTGATTGCATTTAGCTGATAATAAATTTTAATGAGACCTACAAAACTGATAAAGAGATTTTTCCTAGTATAATTGTGTGTCATTTTATAACTGTGCTTTTGTCTATTTATACTACATGTCTATAACAGATTATTTTATTGTATGTACTGATAATATGTGTGCTATTTCTTTAATAGAAGTAGTTGCTGGAGAATTAAAAATACAAAGTTATAAAACAAATAAAAATTCAATGAATTATAACGGTTTTGGGACCTGTTCTTTTGTTAGAATTAAACGTGCACAAATAGTTATTTCTTCTTCCACTGGTTGTGTTTCCACAATCGTTTCAAGTTCTACCAGGTTCTCATCCAGGTACATACTGGAAATTAAATTATTTAAATAACAATATTAGGATAATGTCTTGTTAGAAACGTGATATAGATAATAATACTCTGCATGGATACAAAGAAAAATATTCAATGAACACAATGTGCCAGCTACATAATTAATCAGTTGAAACATAAAAATTTCAGTTAGACATGTTTTTGATTTCGCTTCAATATCTGGAATTTAAATTATCATAATAAAACGAATTTTATTTTATGAACAGTAACATTACATTGTTTTCCTATACTTTACGAGCTCAAATACCAAGAATGTGAGGTTGACATTTACTCAAAAAAAATTAAAAACCCGCCTTTGGACGCCACCATATTTTGTTTTGTGAAGTTTGTTCCAACGAATTAAGGTTAGAATTTGTGATAGGCGTCGTTGTTTTTTCTTTTAATATACATAAAAATACTACTACCATGAAATTAGTCAGGTTTTTGATGAAACTCAGCCACGAAACAGTGACGATTGAGCTCAAAAACGGTTCAGTTGTTCATGGAACAATCACCGGCGTCGATGTTGCTATGAACACACATTTGAAAGCAGTTAAAGTAACGTTGAAGAACAAGGAGGAGTTGCAGTTGGAGACGTTGAGCATACGTGGGAATAATATTAGATATTACTTGCTACCGGACAGTCTACCGCTGGAGACGTTACTAATAGATGATGCTCCGAAAGGCAGAGGTAAACGCGAGGGATTCCCAAGAGGCGGTACGAGAGGAGGTCGGGGAAGAGGCCGTGGTGGACGCGGCGGCCCAAGAGGCGGTCGCGGAGGCCGTGGACGTGGTCGCCGATAACTTTAGAATAATTTAGATTGTAATGTCAACTTTGTGATCGAAGTGTTCTAATACTATAAAAATCCCAGTCGGTCTGATTGCAAGACTGTAACCGGTGAGAACATTATTGTGAAGCAATGTTAATTAAGGTAACTTCATAAAATACAGTCGGTTTCAATATAATTGTTATTTTATTTTCATTCAACAAACATTACATTTCACATAGTAAGACATTCACATGTCTGGATACTGCAATATTTACAATAAAATGTAAAATGTATACTGCTCAGTTGGTCGTGTTGGTTACAAGTGTAACTGCCGATCTTGAGGTCCTGGGTTCAATTCCCGGGTCAGGCACTACCAACTTTTTCTAATTTAGATCTAGTAGTGGCTCTGAGTCTGGATGTACCCGATGTTTGCCAATGGGCTCACTATCTATTCTATAGTGGGGAAAAGTGAACTGGTGAAACGTGGGAGTGTTCTACATCCCTCTGCCTACCTTTTTGGGGATTATGAAGTTTATTTCTAAATAAAAAATGTAACATTCATGCCTGTTATCCACGAAGAGGTAGGCAGAGGAGTGTAAAACACTCCCATAAGTATAAAAGGTTATTGTTAAATGATTTTATAAATTCACATACTAGCAATGGAATGCAAAGTAAGCAAAATCAAAGCTAGTGCCATGGTAACCAACACAGGACACTACTTATGGTCAACATGTAATCAGTCCGCAATTATATAGTTAATATATATAAACTACATTTATACATACACACATATCCTCACACCAGATACCTCACGGGGTAGGCAAAGAGCACTGAGTGCTAAATAACTCTATCAACTACACTCCTATCTACTACACTCCTATCTACTACACTCCTATCTACTACACTCCTATATACTACACTCCTATCTACTACACTCCTATCTACTACACTCCTATCTACTACACTCTCTATCTACTACACTCCTATCTACTACACTCCTATCTACTACACTCCTATCTACTACACTCCTATCTACTACACTCCT
>DWTO01004602.1:0-11396 GCA_018244755.1 Jemadia pseudognetus
GTTTTGAACGTCAAGATTCTCTTAAGGCTAAACATACAAACTTGTAAAGGGGCGACAGTAGTTTTCCGTTTTTTTTCTCGTCGAGATTTTGTGAAGGCCAAACATATGTATAAACTTTTAAGGAGGCGAAAGAATAGTAAGGGGGTGACAACATTCTCTTCCACCCCAGGGGGTCAAACCCACACTACGCTGTAGTGCCCGTTAGTTGTGTAGTGTAAGTTAAAGAATACGCTTATGAATGTTGAGATACATATGTAGTTACGTGAACAATTTTACATCCCGACACATTACAAAATACTCAAGCTCATCATGTGCAAATATTTTGTCAGAGTCACTAACCATTCGACCAACAGCTCAGCCAGTCCTATTCTCAAATTCCTTCTCGATCATTTATTGCTTAATCTCTTGAGATTCGCATACTAGCTGTAAACTCAGTATATCAATCTGACAATTTGCTCTGTTCACGATTAATTGGAATTGCGATTGTTAATCTTGATCACGGATAACTATAAAGATTGATCGCTTAATCTCATGAGAACGGTAATTTGTAAGTCGGTAGTTTACGGCCATAATGTATACGAGTATGTATAGAATGACAAAACAGATACACATTGAGAGTGTTAATAGATACAGTTGTCAAGGGAGACCAAGACTCACTGATCTTGATCAAATATGTGAGTCAGATGCTAGCTACAAGGAAGTCAAAATTCTCCGAAATCGTATGGTTATGATGATAGAGATGCATGTAGAAAATACATGTGAAATTTATGCTTGCGGTATTTTTAGGATTCAGTTCTCTTTGCTTGCAACCTAAAGCATCGCGTGTGACGATGTGTTATTAATTAATAAATATCATTGGCTGTCATGGCCCTCGGTGTACTCTGTCTATACTGTAAAGGACATGGATTGATGGTACAATTGTAATAAAATATTATACAGTCGTTGGTCATTGACTGGCATACCAGTGAAACCCGGCAACCAGAGCTGACTAAGAGCAAGGAATTTGAAGTGGAAAATATGAAAATATTAAAATAGTGTAGGCGCCATGTTGCGGCGTACACAAAGCGTAAAAATAGACAGCTCACTCTTTGTTAGTACGTGAGTATTGTCTGTCATCGCGCGCCGATATATTGTTCGCTGCCCGATGTGTAAACAGTCCGCGCGGTGGCGGCCGGCGGGCGCGCCCGCTTCGATACTTACTAATACGTTTCATGTATGTCTAGTAATACTCTCATCATCATCACCATCGTCATCATCGTCAACATCAGCAGCAGCATTATCTTCATCGACAATATATTTCATTTCATTGTTACGCAAGAATCACCTCTTAGCGCGAATATGGGCAAGCCTATAGTCTGCGCTCTGTTGGCCAAGTGCGGACAGGGAAATTTCTAACGCTTGGTAGAACATTACATACAAATTGAGGTTATGTAGTTCGATACAATGTTTCCTTCTACCATTGCAGTAAGTACATGTGCACGTCAGAATTCGAACCACGAAAGTTGTTAGCACTGATACTGTTTGATACAAATGAATATGTGCATTACATAACATAATATGTATAAATAATCTCATTTTCTAAAGTGTTTGATAAGTTCAAACTAAGAACGATAAGTATTCACAAGATTCGAGTAGAAAATTGTGCTAACTTTTGTGTCCTTATATAGCAACATTGTTTGATGTAATATTGTACGTTTCGCTCTTGTTAGTTCAATACGATGTCGGCGCTATCGGACCTTGTTATCTCATTGTTTATACCACTTCGACATAACTTTATGTATTTTTACTGTTTATTCTGGACGTGCGCCAATTTCCCTCAACACAACGGGAAAGTGTTACGTTTTTGAAATAATTTTCCTTATCCCATTACCTGGAGTGAAATTTTCTGCAATATTGTAAGTTTTCTGCAGTATTATAAGTCAGTTTTCTGCAGTATTAAGACGGTTTCTGTTAGTTACTTGAATACTTGTCTTGATACCAACTCCCATCAGCTTGGGTTATTGTACTGTGAACAGATTTAAAATCGAATTGTCTAGTATGATTCCTGAATTCGCACTCTTAGCTCTTTGCATGTTCTTAGTTATTTATTATTATTATTGCTTGGCCTATGCCTATCATCAACTATAGTCTTAACCCTTTTAAAATTGGGAGGAGACCAGTGTACCAACCAAACCTGGAGACCAGGGGACCAATTTGGACATCATATTGCCAAAGAAAGCGTGTGTCATTGGAAAAGCTTGTCCGAATGCACTGTTGAATGTTTACCTCCCATAACGTCCGTTCATTTACTTTATTGGGCTATTTAAAGTATAAAACAGGTACACGGAGTGAAGATTATAAAGGTAGACTTGCCGACGAATATCAGTAACATTGAAACTGTAAAATGTAATATATTACAGTTGAATCTGGACCGCGGCTGGTCCATCAGTTCTACGTTAGAGCGCGTGGTTTATGCATGTGACCGATAGTAAATGTCCACATTATACATGATAAGCTTCAATGTGTTGTGACAAGGCACGCACACAATCTTAAAGAACTGATCAGGGCAGAGCACGTAACCTTAAAGATCTGATCCAAGAATCACTGAACCCACTGATCCACTGAAGAAAACAAAGTATTGATAGTAGAAGCACAAGGTTTCAAATATCTCTACAGACTTGATGTGCTTCTTTCATATTGTCAAATCCCACGTTGAAGTTTGTGTGGGTTTCATAGTGTAATGTATTATTTTTTCAGATACGACTGGCAACGTGTTCGGCGTGCCGCTGGCTCAGTGCGTGGAGGCGGAGAGAGCACTGCGGAGACAGCAGCACGGGGGTTCCAGAGCGTCGCTCGCGTCGCTTGGGGCCCTGGACAAAGGTGATGATGTAAGTAAACTTATTTATTTCCATTTTAATTTTAATATTTTTAACAATAGTTCCAACTTCTCATGCATTATTTTTTTGCTAATGGTTATGTTAAGCCCGCTTTGTTGGTCCATCATGGGGAAGATTTTTATTCAACTACCCAGAAAGAAAAACTTATTACCATTAAATAACAATAACATGGGATTAAACAGTTAACGAGCTCATTAGAGTGTTAAACAAGCGACAAGAATGAAGAACAGCAGATCATGGTTGTTTTCAAACGTCCATAAGCAGCGGAGTCAGTTTCAAAAAAATAACTATCAAAATTAATTTACAGACATTATCTAATACCTAGATCACGAAAGTGGCCAAAATAACATGAGCTCCGTATCAGTGAAAGCTTTTCCGCAGTGTTCAGGAACAGAGGTCACCGTTCAGCGGTCTTGTAAACGCCAGTGCGGTTTGGCATTCGCCATTTGAGAGCTCAGAAATAGTTCGTGAGTTCGCAGCCAAGACACGTAACGTTGTTGTATGACGCGCTCGCGGCATGCACCTGGGGCTATCCACCAATGTGTTACCAGGTTTGCCCACGTGCACCATCACCGGTGGGCAAGCGAAACGATACGATCTGCCCACTTTTAAATATCGAAAAATCACTTGATAATCATGTCAAAAAAAATTTGAGTGTAACTTTTTTATAGCTAGGGGCTCGCTATTGAATACCCTACAATTAAACTTGGTGATAAGAGAGATATAGAATTTTAACTATTGTATAACATGTTACAGAATATGATATGACCTAACATTCTAAAAAACTTTTGCGTTTAATTTCGAACAAAGCTGGCGTTCTGCTTGTTATCAGTCAGAAAAATGTTAAGAAGTTCGTTTGGGTTAGAACAATAAATTCATCGTCGTTGTAATTTTGTAATCCCGGTGCATGGCAATAGGCTCACAACCTATACCATATTGGAAAGTAAACGTAACTGGTGAACTGTGGGAGTGTTCTACATTCCTCTGCCTACCTCTTCGGGGATAACAGGCGTTATGTTACGTAATTTTGTAATAATAATAGTGTTCTGGGATAGATAGTTCATGTAATCTGATTCTTAACTATACTATGGGCACTGCGAAGATACTTTCTCACTCAGAAATAAGACCAACACACTCTCATCTCGGAAATTTTGTCTCATCGCAATGTCCTGAGTGGGCTTTGAACCCTCGACCCTCGCGTTTGGTGTTAAGGTTACTTACCTATTAAGGTTACCTACATTAAAAATAGAACCATAAGGCAAATTCACAGATAGAATTACTTCCAAACTATACTTCACTTACATCAGTAGTATGATATGTACATCACATATCTTTCCACCCATAGCTGACTCTTAGTGGGCTTCCAAACGGACTTGGATCAAAGAATATTATATTAACATACCCTGGATATCCGATCATAATAGAACAAGACCCTTCCTAACCGGTTTATATGAGAGAAAGAGAGATAAAGAGGGTGAGACAAAAAGCTAACAGCTGGTCGCCAAATTAAGAGGTGACCTGTCCGCCTGGACGTTAACATGGCTAATCCTGGGATGATATTTCTGGTCTCTTAAATCGAGCGGCGGCTGCAACTATATCGGGGAACAGGGCGCTAATTATTGCCACATTGTATGTCCAGGGTTCGTGGTAAAAGTGTCGGACACGTTTAAATATAAAGTTTGTTATATGAATGACCAGACGATACATAAACTACATATTTGACTGGCTTGTTGGTGCAGTGGTTAGTGGACCTGACTGATGCGTCGGGGGTCGTGGGTTCAGAATAAATATTTGTGATGAGCACAAGTATTATACAATACGTATTTGATCTGTCTGGGTGTAAATTAAAATTATTTGACTATATATTTATATGTTTACTCTAGCCCTTGTCATGTTTACTTTGGTATCAGATGGCCGCGTGTGGAGATGTCCCAACATATTATTATTAATATATTCAATTCATATATAGTCCCATTTATTGTCGTATCTTCAATTGCCAAGTACTGATTGGCCAGTTTTGTCACTTTGTGTGCAACAAGTAGTTGCTGAGCCGTGCACAAAGTGTGACATCGTGTTTACGGTGACATTTTATGGCTGTTTAGCTGGCCTCTGCGCGGATTCTCTCGCTCACAATATTAAGTGTTATGGCGAGTCATTATTATATTCTCAACGGTATTTAAATGTCTAGTGTTTATAGCGTATGACCAGCAGTAGGCTGAATAGGCTCATGATGATGATGATGGTCGTGGTGGTGGTGGTGATGGCATTCAGATACGTGGATCTCATCTATTTAAGGATTGTTTACGACAAAGATGAATAGGCTTTTACTGAGTACACGTGGTCTGTTTTAAGCATCTTAGCTTCCTATAAGACGGGATTGCAGTTAAACGCTTTCCTATTATCTAATTTAAAAAGGGATATATGTACGATATACGGTACTCCAGTCAGGAATTAAGTTCTTTATGTTTATTCGTCAACTACGAATGTGATTCCATATTAAAATTTAGATCGTTCATATTTCTATATTTTCGTCACGTAAGGAAAAAGTATCATGCCCCGTTAACGATATAATTTTTTATTATGTAATGTTTATCCAATCCGCAATTAAAATTATTGATTTCGGTATAATGTTTTTATTCTGGGTATGGTTTTGTCTTTACTTTTTGTACCTACTTAGTACACACTGCGAAACATATTTTTTTTAGTTATTTACTAGACTAATATAACGGTCGGTTTTAATATTTTATCATAATAAAATTAAAAATAGTACTGTAATTAAAAACATACACGTACATATATATGTAAAGAGCGTCAGTATTGATCGCAAGAGACTCTCACATCGGTGGGCGCGTCGCGTGGTAGCGGTTTGATCAACAAGGCGGTAAGTCATCACAACGACAGCATCGGACCGCGCGGATGATTTATCTCCGACCACCAGCGCCAAATATATTGTATTACGGACGCTCAACAATACAGGTTTAATTATATCTAAAGTGTTCTTAAAATATTTCTCTACAGATATTGTCCGGTGGCTTATATTAAAATTATACATACGAGTACATATCGATATGTACGTACATACACAACACAAATACATACAACACGTACATACGTACATCGATCATCAGCCTATTGAAGTCCACTGATGGACATAGGCCCCTATTGACGGGTTATGCCCAGAATACCCACGCTGGGCATGCGGGTTGGGGATCGCAGAGCACACCTTGTCGCACCGCCTACGCCGTTGTCCGTCGGCGGGTAGGGCACTTAGCTGTGCCTAGGCAGTCCGCGCCATACCGCAGTCACGTAGGTGCATACAATGTATATGAATATATGTGCCTTTATGTACATATAAATATGTACTCGAGTAGATACCTTTTTACACCCAGGCAAAGAATAAATACCTATGCGCACCACAAAAATATTTGCGCTGTGTGGTATTGGAACCGGTGACGTCCAGCTCAGCAGTCAAATCAAAGTCTTAACATGTGAAATGGCATGCATTCACTGCTTAACGTGCCTAAAGCATAGACCAGCACCACGCCAGAACCATAAGCGCTTCACGGGGGCGTAAAAGAAGTATTTCAATTAACAGTGTATCAAGAGCCAGCATTACGAGTGCCCGCCACGACCCAATACATCAACACTGACTGTTCCGAGGGGCCTGGATGGCTTACGATGTTCCGTACATATTTAATGATGAGTTTCTTTTCTATGTGCTCCAGTCGATGAGACTTGGTGATTATAGTAATATAAAAATGCTTATGCTTTTATATATTATTACACAATACTAGCGCTCCTGTGATGATTTCGACTGTAAATAATTTGGTATAAAAGTATATTTTCGTTTTATGGTACTGATTTACAATCTAAATTTTTAAGTAATAAAGTTTAATGTAATAATATCTAATCTTACAATCCATACGCACGACACTTTTTGGAAGGAATACAAAGATTGTTAATATATAGATTGGTTAAAGTTTAAAATTGTGTCATATCATAACTTTATAATAGTTGTTACAAGTAGGTACACGCGACAAGAAACGTTTCATGTTTGAGGTCGTCCGAACTCAGTGGAAGGGGATGTAGCCTCGCTTGACGCCCGCGCTTTTGGCCTGCGACACTTGACCATCGAAGGCAACGGTGAATGTACGGGAAAAAACAGTTTCCTTGCTAGTATGGAAATTCAGGATAAAACGCAATATCGAAAATATACTGATTATTCATGTTTTCCCTTAAACCATTTTATTCATTTGTTTTATTACTAATTTAACTTTTACAACTTTCGGGCAGCTGCCCATTTAAACATACATATGTTTATGTAGTTGCCACCTGCAACCTAGCCATAATTAAAGCTTCCACTTCGTTACAGTTTCGTTGTACGTTTTGTTTGCGCTACATTACGTGCTTCGTTTATCCGGCCTTTGCACAATTTAAGAACAAGGAAGTCGTGTAGGTGGATATTTTTAAAAAACTCGTAAAAAATACATTAAACACGCACCGTGACATTAAAGAAAGCGTTGCAAAATTGAGAAAAACTATGATCAAACAGTCGCGAGCTTACGCGGCCCAATAGGTCAATTTTGACGTAACGCTGCGTCAGCATGACGTCACCGGTATCTGGTTACCTACGTGGCCTTCCAACGCTTGCTTTCATTAAGGCCACGATAATTTTATCTCATGATGCGTCTCGCCCATCCCAATATCTATACGGACGGAAATAGCACCAGTAAATAATGGGTGGATAGTTCTTGTAGCGAGTTGCTGACCATTGATCGCCCCTGAACTCCTCGTCCCTACTCCAGGTGAATGTCGCTCTCTTCACCAAAAAAGATTTACTGCCTGTAAAAATTTTATGTTTGTTTACCTACAAATCAATGCGGAACGTATCCTCTGACCGTCCAGATGTATGAATCATTTACGATCATAAAATCTCACTTTCATCACTTGTCAATCGTTTCAAAGTTTTCTTTAACATATTGTGAAGCATTATTTTTTAAAGAGTGTCGAAGTTTTTATCCCGATCATGAGAAATTAAATAGGTACAGTTTTAATTATAATAATCATATAAAAGGACAAACGCACAACAGTCTGTGCTATGACAATCAGACAACTGATGTACAAGTATACGAGTACATACATAAATAATTTTAGAAGATAAAAAACGTAACGCCACGCTATCCCGTTATCCCTGAAGAGGTAGGCAGGGGAGTGTAGTACACTCCCACGTTTCACCAGTTACGTTTACGTCCCACTACGAATGGAACCACTATGGAATAGGTGGTGAGCCTATTGCAATGCACCGGGCATCCACAACCCCGATTCAACAGCCAGGTTCAAATTGAATGATCAAATGATCACTAGAAGAATTGCGGCTGATCAAATCACGGACTAATGTTTTGTAAACGGAACTTCGCGCCTGTAATCCCCAAAGAGTTTCTCCCACGTTTCACCGGTTACGTTTACGTCCCACTATATATATATGTATATTTTTAATGGCTAGCAAACGCTATTAGTTATAGTGAAAATCAACTTTGATCGATATAACATTCTTACCACCTTTCTATTGGAACCAACAGTCGGGACAGAACAGAATCATTATTAGTTTAAATGCTGATGTAGTGCTTTTCTTTCCTTTGGTAGCAGTAACAGTTCGAAGATAAAGTTATTGATTCGACCCGAAAAACTGTATGTATGTACATTTACTTTCTATTCACGTGGTTTCAGTGTTTTCTTAACTAAGTTTCTAAATAAACATAAAATATAAATGTTTAAGTATCAACATCATGCTTGTCATATTGTCAGTCATCCTTGTCACATTTAATTACTTTCTTTAAACGAAACTTGCAATTTTTGTATTCTTTGCCGTTGTAACCTTAACTTAATTCAATGTACAATGAAAATCTTTTGTCTTCCAGAGTGAATCCTGTGACTCCGGCGAGTGGGGCTGGTCGGGGTTGGAAGAGGCGGCTGGTGGGGGCCCTAAGGTCCCAGCGTTGGTGTCGGCATGCCTGGCACATCTGCGGCGACACGGACTCCACACCCTCGGCCTGTTTAGGGTTTCGGCCTCCAAGAAAAGAGTTAGACAGGTACTTAATATTGGCTGTTGTATATTTACACAAAGAAAAAGAAACATTCAGGTTCACATCGTAGTGGTCGATCTTCTTGTGATTTCAACAGATGCTTACAAGTTACAAGCAACAGATAAGCAACAGATAAAATAAATCATCATTATTATTATTACTATTACAGAAAAAAACTACTTGAATAGTATTACTGAAAATATGGGCTGAAAGTTGGACCTGACGTTTTAGGCTAAAAATATGTGGATAGTTTGACTAAACAGTTTGAGGATGGGAACTAAATACTGTTTTTTCAATTAAGATCACATTCCATTTACGATCAGTGGTGTTTCCCCAGATAATATCTGTTTTTTATCCTGGACGTGTACAAAACGCGTGGTAGACTTAGCAAACTTGTTTGATTTTCAAACTATCGCACCGAACTAACAATCTCACTTTAAAATTTGCCACAACACTGTTGCCGGCAGTTCAGAAACATTTCGATACAGTTGCTATGACAGAAAATACATCGATAATTCCGGCGCGCGCGCAAGTTTACCAAGCAGACATCAATACACTCGCGGTGAGAATAAAACATTGACCGCCGGAATTAGATGTTTTCCCGATCATATTGCTTGCTGCAATGGGCCAGCGTCGTTGACCCAGATTGTGGAGTCGATTTATTGCAAACTTAGCTGTAGTACGTACTAGAGATGCAATAAATGCGATAGCCACTGATCGGCCGTAGGAATGTGCCGCGTACGCGGACTTAAATAAAGACGGCTCCATTAACACCGCTCGGTTAAATTTAATGTGGTATTATAAATATATTCTTCCGAATTCATCGCTCAACGGTTATCGTAATCGTTCATCTGCTTAAGACCAATGCGGAAATATTATGCGGAATCCAGTTCTTATTTAGGGTTCCACAATTTTTGTGTAATGCCTTAAAGTTGTACAGAATTATGAATGGTAGGTATTTGACAAATAAAATTCTTGGGATAATTAATTTGACCTCATTCACCTGAGGGTATATAGTTCAGATCGTACTCAAACTCATGTACATAACTCTTTTAAAAAGAAACCCATCGCTAAAAGCGGAAAACTAATAATAACGGAAATTAATTGATTATATGTACCAAATAATAAATATACATAATTTTATTGACAATCCTCATAATTGATTTAAAAGTATCCTTCCACAGTTATACCGAATCTACCCAGTGGAACGCCAAGCCTTTTCTAGTTGCAGAGAAAGACCAACAGTAAAGCAGTATTAGTTCTGGTGGAACATGAAACTGACGAAATTTCGAAATCTTACTTGTCATTTTATACGTGAGAAATAGAATTTGTTAGTTATAGGTGCTATATAATGTTTAATTTTAAAACGATCAGCTCCGCGAAGAGTGGGAGCGGGGGCAGGAGGCGGCGCTGGACGCGGCGGTGTGTCCGCACGACGTGGCGACGCTCCTCAAGGAGTTCCTGCGGGACCTGCCCGACCCGCTGCTGTGCAGAGACCTGTACCCTGCATTTTTGCAGACACAAAGTAAGTCAAATCATCAACGCGGGTTTCCTTTCGTCTGTTACGAGAATCCATGTAAAACAATGTTATTGCCTTAGCACAGTATTCTGTTTTTTTTATAAAATGCTTTTTTATAAAAGTTTGATCTCAATTTCACTGCTCAATGAAATTGTTAATGATACATATGTGATATTATATACATATGATACATGTACATGATAAATATTATATATTTCTATATTTATCACGATTGAGGATTTTAAATCAATCCGAAATTCATTGTTCGCTGCGCTGTCAAATATCTGATTGTTCAAGGAACTGCAACAAATACTATAAAATACATGCATCTTTTTATCGTGTCAGTAGTTCTAGAAATTAAAATCACCAAAGAAATTCAAATGATCAGTTCAATGCACTCCGCTGCCAGGTATTAGAATCTCTGTCGGCACACCGCAAGACAGTGGGAGCCATAACTCCTCCTTGCAGCACTCCGAGCAAATGGGACGAGTGATAAGCAATGAAACTATTACAGTAACGATGCCATAAATTATGTCCAGTTGCCAGCCGATCATCCATTGCTATGAGGTGTATTTTTTGTCAGACCATTAAATCTAAATTTATTACAAAATCTAACAACGATAACTGACCGAGGTGCGACGTGATGACTTTAAACGGCCTCAAAAATTATACCGTAAATATTGGAAGTTTTGAAATAGTTACGTGAAAATTATTCGCAGGTATTTTTCATAATACAGAAGTGGAATTAGAAAACATTAAAGATAATCTTGAATATGAGCAGTCATACTGTATTGACTGCCTCGTTGGTCGTGTTGGCTGCAAGTGCGACTGACGATCGGGGGGTCCCGGGTTCGATTCCCGGGTCGAACACTACAAAAATTTTCTAATTTAAATTTTCTAGTAGTGGTTCGGAGTCTG
>DWTO01004603.1:0-11395 GCA_018244755.1 Jemadia pseudognetus
CTATTTAATAAAGGTAAAAAAAAACAGTAATATATATTTCTTGTGTTTACAGTAAAACGCATTGACAGTAATTGACAGATTGACACTATTGAAGTAATAGAATTGGGAATTACATCTTTTGTTATGCCAGTTCGTCAGTCAATCGGCTTTCACTGAGTTTCACTGTCAGTGTATTAGATCAGAATCGTTAATGTTTCTTATCAAGAGCGTGATTACATATTTATTATTATGCCTCATCAAATAATCGCTAAGCGTAACTGTTGCATTAAGCCACATATTTCTAAAAACCTATTTACGTATTAACAAAGGTATATGCATTTTCAAAGATGTTATTCAATAACAGCTGATACTATCCGAAACTAGCTATCCTAACGTAGATGATCCACCTATCCATGAACCTAAGTCGAGGTACCTACCTACCTCTTTAAAAAAGTATGCGCGCCTAGAGACAAGCGCGGATATTTAAACGTATTACACTCAATAACATGACTGAACGCATGAATAAACTCATTAAATTCCACTTACCTATTTATTATCTTTACCAAATCAGGTTTTTATAATCTTTGCTTATAAGTTTGTATTTATTAAGGTCTATAAAAATTTGATGTTTTTATGTGATGTAGAGAAATCAATATTACCATTATATGATACATTGTTCTTACCAAAAGGAAAAGTTAAATACATAATCTCATCCACTGTTGTTTTAATATAAATACATAACTCTATGTCTGTAACCTCCGAAGTCGGCAGAGGAATTTTAGTACCTACCTATGTACCAGTTATATTTATGAACTAGTTCTTGCAAGAACTCATTTCAAATTTGCACATATTGATCTTTATATGTTCAATATGAGCTTGTAAACGGTATTTATATTTTAAAAAATGAAACACCAATGCTTCTATTACCCTTTGTCAATATAAAAAGTATACAGAATAAAGTCTTGAAATGAAAAAAGGAACAACTTGAAAATAAAACATTTATAAATTATATTGGACTATAGTACAATTTTATTGTAAGAATCACTACAAATTGAGAATATCACATTTGTTTCACTTTATTTGCTACATAAATAATTATTCTATAAATATAAACAATATATGTAATAATGTTACACATTAACTTTATAACAGGTGTACTGTTTCTTAAACACTGTCAAATATTACAATATCACTGTAGTCAGATTGTATAAAATAGTTATCACTACAATATAATTTAAAAAAAATAAGGCACATTCTTAGTTATATATCATCTATATACAGATCATTATTACATTTAACATTGTTTTTAACAATGCAAATAAATAAATAATACAATATCTCTTAATAATAATGTACTCTAGTAATATTCATATTCAGTAATACTGTGAGACAAAATCGTAATAAACAATACTGAGATTATAGAATTGGACTACAATATGGTTTGCTACATCATTGTGTGTTCACCAGTTTCATGGATTTTTCAGATTTCCTGGCCATATTTTCTTTATCTAAATGTTTCATGTATGCAAGGAAACATGTCCATATAAGACTACAAAAGCTAATAAAAACAATCCTGTTTCTAGGAGCTATGAAGCAAAAATTTATCATAGCTACAGCAGGCCACACAGAGGCTCCCACCTGAAATGTTAAATTTAACATTATACATATTATGCAGGACTTTAGGTATATAATATATGCATTTAGGTGCCGAGGAAGGCCAAGACAGACTATATTATCTTAACTAAACGGATCAGATAATGATATGTCAGAAGTTACCCAAACTGGCATGTGTATGAAGAGAATTATGAACACAGTTCAATCAAGATAAGCCTGTAAGGATGGAGATATTCGGTACACCACCTTTCTGTCAGAGATCTGATTTGTTGACTAATTATTACAGAGGAATAGAAGATTAAAATACTTAGATGGTTATTTGTATATGTAACTGATTAACATGGATATGTCAGAATCAATTGAACGGTTATATTACAGAATAGAACACACTACAGACATTTATTTTACCTTGTAGGTCGGTAAAAATTTGGCTTTCACTTCTGCTATAGCTTCATCGACAGTCTTCAATTCAAGTAAACTCATACCAAAATAAAAACTACACATTGCAAAAGGAGTATATGTGATAGTTTCAACAAACGTCTGCAATGAAAATTACAATAAACATATTAGAAACAATTTTGTGAATGGAACAGAAAAAAGATAGAAGCAATATCGTAATCCTGGTTTTAATCACACTGAATAATTCAAAATAATGTCCTTGAATAGTTTTCGCACAGTTTTCAGATTTATAACATAATTTACCCCTGCAAAACGCTGCGCTTCCTCACCTTTATAATACCAGCTCGTAATGAGTTTCCGGGCCACACTCTACTGGCAATTGTTAACCAAGAGTAGAGAGTTGGAGCGACATAACACGATCCCCAAAGACCATACCGTGCACATTTCCACCAGTCATAATCACTATGTGACCCTGAAAAATGAAATGCATTCAGATGGGTTAGCGAAATAATTTATTATATAATGAATGAACAACAAATATTAATCTTACATACCTAATTCCCTCAATTCAAATGTTTGTTGGATGAAACTCGACAATGGCCAAATAACGCTATAAGATGCCATTCCTCGTAATAAAGGATATTTCCTGAATGCTACAAATATTTTACTGTATACAGTCATTTTTAGATGTTGATTATTGATTTTAAAAAATTAGAAAAATCCTTTAATGATGTATAAAATATGGTTTTAGTTACATTCTTAGTAGCTACAAAATGACACCAAAATAATTATTTGGTGAAATGCCAAACCTATGCACGTGCATGAAATTACGTGAAATTTTAAATTTTTAAATCTACAAATAGCACTTCGTATTGACATTGCCATATCGCTGTAAATTGTGAATATCAAAGCAAACAACGGACCACTTCCTGTTCCTGGTTTTCACCATAGAACATATTCGTACTTCCTTATTTTCATTAAAAATTTAGGTGGTGGTTTTCACTTTACTGCCCAATATATAAAAAATTATTAATCATAAAATTAGTAAATCCAAGTGTAAATGAAATAAAAAAAATAAGAAAGATAAAGAAGAATTTCGTTTTGTAAACTAGGTTTTTTAATTATTTTTTAATAAAAAAAGGTTATATTTTCAAATCACATGTTGTACAATTTAGTGCTCTTGTAAGATTACAAGTGATTAGATAGTCAGTATAATAATTTTATGAATTATAAAATATTATAAAACAAAAGTTTGTACAGAATAAAATATATTACACTAGCTGACCTGGAAAACTACGTACCGCCTAATAGTCAATGAATAGTTGAATACCCGTTGTCATTTAACTGAACTATACGTGGTACCATATAATTTAAGCTTTTATAAACGTAATACAATGAATACAAAAAAATTATTAAGTTTATTATTTTATGTATTATAGCTGTTGCCCCCGACTTCGTCCGCGTTTCCGTCGTTTTTCATAAAGAAAGTAGCCTATGTTCTTCACTGCTCTGCTCCTATTGATTGTAGCGAAGTGATTGTGAGTGTGAGAAGTGAGTAGATTGATTGTGAAGTGTTTGAAAAGTCATGTAGATATCGATTCAAGCTTAAATGTCGGCACTGGCAGCCCTGAGAAATTGAGAATAACATGTTAATGTCACTCTTGTCAATTTTCTCAGCTCTTTTTGTAATATAGAAAAGAAAATTGTGAGTAAGCGAGGATTGTTACATCCAAATACTTGAAAGATGAAGTCACAATCTTAATACAAGCTACTTAGTCTGTTAATATATACACAAACACGCAATTTTTGTTACACATGTCCTATATAATAGTATGAGTTGATCAAGAAATGTAAATCTCTTTAGATTTTAAATGAAAATGTCTGGCAATTCTCTACTATTTTCAATAAATAATGAAGGCAAAGTATACGCTTTGTCAACAAGCGGGTCGTGCTGGAGAGAATTTATGTATCTCGGCTTAGAATTCAAGACATTATCGGCGGTTCCACATTTTCTATGGGCAGTGGGAGGTGACCGACAGATCTATCTCCACGTCCATGGATTAGAAATACCTATAAGGGTAAAAGAGGAATCTTATGAAAATGAGAGATGGCTCCCTTTAGAAGGTTTTAGTGGTAGACTTCTGCCAACAGACAGATACCATTTCTCTTCACAAGATGGGACGAAAGACAGATCAATTGATTGTATTAGGCTGCCTTCTATGGCATGGCAGTGGGAAGGTGATTGGCAACTTGAGTTAACTTTAGATGGTCAACCCTTGGACCATGATGGGTGGAGCTATGCTGTTGATTTCCCTGCTCAATTTGGTCCTGTTAAACAATGGAAATCTTGTGTCAGAAGAAGAAAATGGATAAGATATAGAAAGTTTAGTGCAATGAACTCTTGGTGTGCTATAGCTCCTCTTCATAAGGATCCAACTCAAGAACCTTTTATAGATGTCAGCATTGGTGGAAATCAAATACCACATGCCTCTGCTGGCTTGTTGGCTGTTTGGGCTATAACAGCTCATGGACGTGTCATGTGCAGGTCAGGTGTGAGTACTACTTCACCAGAAGGCTTGAAATGGATTAATGTAAGCATTCCACCTAATTGTGATATTAAACAGATCTCAGTAGGTCCTACTGGCTTAGTGTGGGCATTGCTATGGACTGGAAGAGCTATAATTAGAAAAGGTGTAACAAAAGATTGTCTGACAGGTGAATCGTGGTTGGAAGTCAAGTCTCCAAGTGAGACAAAATTAACAGTCATTTCTGTCGGATACAATGCTGTTTGGTCTGTAAGCTCTGACACCAGAGTGTGGTTTCGGAAAGGAATTGATGGCAATAATGCAGGAACTTCTGAGAGTGCTGCTATGGGGAGTGGGTGGCATGAAATTAATGGTAATATGGTCCATATATCTGTTGGGCTGAATGATCAGGTATTTGCCATTGGAGAATCTAACAAGTCCATCTATTGGAGAAGTGGTATAACTCCAGCAGAATTAACAGGCAAAAGATGGAGAATGGTTCAAGCCAACATGCAACTGAGCCGCACATCAAGCTCTGCTAGCATAATATCTTCTGCTTCTAATCCGAAACACCATAGTCTCAATTTGTTGAATGAAAATACCCCAGAATTAAAATCCACTAGTCATTTACGGAATTCGTGGGAAGAGTCCCATTCGGCACCTATAGAAAATACCTTGCCAATTAAACCTTCTCGAGAGTTAAAGCCAAAAAAGAATACAAATGTTGAGCATATTGATTTGACAGGCAAAAGTTATGAAACCACATTGAAAAATCCTCGAGCATGGAGTCCTGTTAGAAGTGTTGGTTCAGTGGTGGGTATGGAAGCACAGCCAGATAGTGACAGTAGTGTATTTGATGTTGACTCTGGTATGTATTTTGATGAAGAAGTGAGTCAGACAGCCTGGGGTACTTGTGACACAAATTGGTCCTATGTAGAGGCTGGAGCTTGTTGTGTTGATGCTATGCAAGTACCTCATTGGTTTACAGATTCCAAAAATGCTCATAATACTGATATAACAGCAAAGTGGAGATTTCAGATACTTGAATGTCTAAAGAATAGAAATAATCAAAATGTAGACTTATCTAAATACGGATTGGCAATTGAAGAAAAAGGATGGACCCGTAGTTGTGAAGCAAGGTTGGTTAGTTCCAACAATTCCAGTGAAGATTGTATTTTATCTTTGTATTGGCATACTTCAGAGAATATAGGCACCTTGTCAGTGTTCCAGCCTGATGGAACCATACAATTTATTATAAATCTTGGTGAAGTTACCAGTATTACAACATCTTCAGAACCAGGTTGCCCGAGAATAACATTGTCAGTACCGAATCATACTAAAGATTTTATCAAAATACAATACATTTCTGAAATGGAACAAGAAGAATGGTTAAGTGTGCTCGTTGATATAACATCCCAGATTAATGGTCTTTCTGGTAAACCATCAAATAATTCAGTTTGGGCAGTCACTGCCACTGGCGATATCCTATGTTGGGATCCTCTGCCTGCGAAATTAAATGCCGAAAAGAATGGTAGCTATGTAAAGGAATTTCAAGTTTTTGGAAAAGACATAGTTGCCGGATTTGTGACAACATTGCACAACAATTTTCCACCTGGTAGTATTTTAAAAATAACAGGGAATTTATTTGATGAAATAGACAGATTTCATTTAAATCTTCAGGGACCAGAAGTGAAAAAACAGAGACACAAAATAGAAACAGAAGTAATTGAAATACCATTACACTTTAATGTAAGATTTGATGAATCTGCTGTTGTTTGCAATACAAAAAAGTCAGGACACTGGGGTGTAGAAGAACGACATGCACTTCCATTGATGCCAGGCCAAGAGTTCAGTATGAAAATTATATGTAATGATAGTGGATTTATAATTATAATAAATGACCAAAACTATTGCTCATATAAACATAGACTCAGCCCTGAAAGCATTACCTCAGTATTAGTTCAAGGACCATTAAAATTATTTACCATGGAATACAGTTCCACAAATGTTATAATTGGGCCTGATGAAATGATATGGAGAATGATGGGTGGCTACCTGCGAAGAGTAGAGTGCTGCCAGGCTGGTATTGTTTGGAGTATATCTCATGACCATAGAGCTTGGGTATACACTGGTGGTTGGGGTGGTGGAATACTCAAAGGTGTTTTCTGGTTTTTATAAATTTTCTATGTAATATTAAATTCTTTTATTATATGTAATATATGCAATTTTATGCACAGGTATTGGTGGGAATGAAGGCATCAATGCAATGACTGATACACAAACTTATTGTGTATATGAAAATCAGAGATGGAATCCTCTATCAGGGTATACATCAACTGGTCTGCCAACAGATCGTTATATGTGGAGTGATATAACAGGAAAACATAAGAGAACTAGGGAGCACACTAAGTTGTTAAATCGTCATTGGCATTGGGTAGGTTCTGATGTTTACATTTATTCATGTTTAAGGTTATTTCAGTTATGGTAATGTAAGATCAAAGTTTGAACATATTATAGTACCTTAATATTCATATATACCTCTCTGCGGTTGTCAACAGTTGTCAACTCCTTAGAAAATGCATATTAATATAACTATACATTTTTAGATCTACCTACACTAATAATTCAACATGCAATATGTTTCAAGACTATACATCTTTGTAAAATTTTTGTAACTGTGTGTTGTTTTGAGCGGGAAGCACAATCATAACTAAACCTTTGGGTTGTAAACATAATCTAGGAACAAACTTTTCACATTCGCGCCTCTAGTTCACGAACATACTCACTACAGGGAAGAAACATATCATCACACCAGTAACCTTGAAGAGGTAGGCAAAGGTATGGGGAAGAAGTGGTCCAATTAGGATAACAGGGCACACATAAAGTTACTATTTCATAACAAAATCATTGTAATTAAAAGGATTGTCAATTAGGGTATTGATTGAAGAGCTTGATATGGGTGGAAATCTTTGAATGGCCTACTGGCGGGAAATGTGTAAGATCCTCTACTGTTCAAATGTTCCGTTATGATATATGTAGGTGTTGAGCTCATTGTCATACACCAGGCACAGATCCAGACTCAAGGTTAGTACTAGTAATTTAAAGTTAGAAAAACCCCATAGTACCTGACCCGAAGATCGAACCCAAGACCTCTCGTCCACCAGTGGCGCGTACAGGCACTCTATAAACGAGACAGTCAATTGAAATAGTCAAAAATGGCTGCGTATTTTCAGATATCAGAATGGATGATTGACTATGGCACACCAGGTGGTGTTGACAGTGATGGGTGGCAGTATGCCACCGACTTCCCCGCCCCGTATCACGGAAAGAAAATATTTACCGATTGCGTCCGACGCAGGCGGTGGTACCGTAAGGCTCAAATAATTACTGAAGGTCCGTGGGTTCGCGCCGGCAGCACTGGTTTACTGGACATTTCTCTATGGGTATGGTAGCATTCTGTCAAGTTGAACTGTAAAGATAAAAATATATTGACCACTAACGTCAAAATTATGTACAGGCGAACGACAAAGAAGTTTCAGTGTGGGCTGTTACAATAGGAGGTGATGCTATATATCGGACAGGGGTAACATCAACCACTCCATCGGTGAGACCTTTTCATTGCTTGCTTATTATGATGAATTAATAATATAATACCTACCGTAAGTTTAATGTAGACGAAATACGTTTAAGTAGACAAAATACGTTTGTCCTTAGGGTCTTCATTGGGAACACATTAACAGTCCACAGTCGCTCATTGCCATCAGTATATATGACGACATCGTTTGGTCAGTAGGTAGAAAGGGTGAACTTTATTATCGAGATGGTATAACAAGGGAAAACCCCGGAGGGACCACTTGGAAGCTAATCGAGGCGCCAAAGGGCAATTTTGCATTTACTCAAAAGACTGTAGTGGGTGCGAAGGCAATATCGCTGACAAGAGGCGCTGCTTGGGTTATTCTTTCCAACGGCATGATGGCAGTGCGAACGGAAATATCAAAAGAAAAACTGGAAGGCAAACAGTGGAAGTATTTAACAGGTACAAATATTGTCTTTGAAATTATAGTAATCATTATATTTGCAACTAGTATGTGTACGTAATGACTTTCTGCATGATGTGGATAATAGTGTGCACATATATGTTATGTTCTTTGCTAAACTGCTGGACTTGGTCACTTCTCAGAATTCGAATTATAAAATTATATTGATGGATATTGTTGTGCCTTAAGTCTAAAGTACTTACATTGTTTCATAATAAATTAATGTTGATATTAATATAATATATGAAAATGCTTTGTATTTAAAATTGATATTTCCTTTTTATAATATTAGTGATCTGTCCTGTGTGTAGATAGCGAGCTGACGTTCAAGCACGTGTCGTGCACGGGGCACGAGGTGTGGGCCGTGGCGCGCGGCGGCGCGCTGCAGCGGCGCCTGGGCGCGGCGCCGGCGCGGCCGCTGGGCACGGCGTGGCAGCCGCTCACGCTCAGCGCTCTGCACCACGTGTCCGCGAGGGGCGCCTGCACTACCCAGTAACAGTCGCCGGCGCTATCGCTTCAGCAAATATCCTTATATCTTTCTGTCTATATTCTTATTGGAAGTATAAAGTAGCGGTAACCAAATAATGCGATATCTAAGCATTCGGTATTCACTTTTGTATGTCAAGATTTCTGTTTATTGGACGATAAATATTACTTACAATGATTTTGCAAACATTCAATCGTAATGATCATTACAGCAACCTAATCGACATGAAATGAAACATTAACTTTGTCTAAAATCTTGATAATACCTACATACCTATATTAGAAGGTGTATTAGTGTTATTTTTCTTTTTTATTATTTATTTTTATACCAAAGGAAAATTACTTGTCTAGTTCTGTAAATAACTAGCCACTCGGCCTGGGTGTTCTTGGATAATTATTTTAAAGTAGGAAAGACAAGACAAAAACATTATCGCTTTACTCGTCTTAATCGGACGCCGATGACGCTCATCGGGTGTTTTCACATATTTACGGCCACGTTTCATATGTTTAAATTTGTGATATCCTCTTAGATGTTTAATTAAATTATGTGGCGTAAGGAACGCATTGTTTTGATCTCCAGTAAATTTGTTTAATTTGATAAAAACCGTATCTTATATACCGTAATTATATCTTTGAGGAAATTTATATAGACAAAAGCTGTCACTACAGGATGGTGCTGCAGATTTAATTCACCTGGGCTATTTATGAATAATTTAAAATTGGCGCGCAGGGTGCGGATGCCAGTTGCCAATATGACAGGACAAGTGAAAGGACAGTGAATAATGTTTTTTGTAAATGGCGATAAATATAATTTCAGAGAAAAATTCTGGTGTGCGAGTGAAAAATAGAAAATATATTTATCTCAATAGTCTACAGCACCTAAAAAATAAATGTATACAATTTTCATATTTTTTCCTAGTATTGTGCATTATATTTCATTACTTATGTTAATCTCAATGTATCAATTTTCTAGTATGTTTATTGATATTCATAATAAATGAAATATGTGTTAAGAATATTACTTATTCAGTTTTTATGTCGATTTCAAATTAAGTAAAGAAAAACTCACACCACTGTTTTTATACTGGAACATCTCTTATAGAATATACTGTTGTAAAAACTTACTTAATGGAAGTCTGCTTTGGTCGACTACATGTAGCCAGTAAATAAGCAGTATCGCACTATTTATATTCAGGAATAATAGAATAATCAGAAACATAAGAATAGTTGCCAGCAGTCATTTATTATTGAAGACAAGAGTGAACAGGCGTTTTCTAGCAAGTGTGCTACATCCTAGGCTTACACTTACTGTCAAGTGAAATTGTAGTCAAGTGCGAACCTATTGCTGATTAAAAAACCAGGACGTTTGAATTATGAAACATCATAGACAAATAATATAAGTCAATAAAATTAATTTAAGTAATGGTATGATTAAATTTTCTATGTGCCTACTAGTTTAGATTCAATGCCACTTTGTTCTTTAGTGTACACCATAAGTTCAAGATTTAACAATGTAATTAATTCATTTGTCATGTCCTGTCAGGTGTGCTTATATATATGTGTGAATTGTAATATTTCATCCGGTGAAAATAATCTTGTGCTTATTGATCTATCATAGCAAATAGGCCAGCTGATGGTAGTGGCGAGTTCGATGTCACCGCAACTGGCGCGCGTATATTAAGAGAGTGACGAATGCCGATGCACGGCATATCTGTAAGGATAGAGATATTTGTCACTGGGTGCTTGCTGCCTACCCGGCGTGATGTTATAAATTATTGTCACTATATAATTTGTCACACATGTTGAAAGTAAATTCTCATTAAATTCCAGTTTGATTACATGGTCTACATGTGCTGTTACAATTATTCATAATAATTATTTGTCTTTTCTTCTTTTAACTATGTTTAACTCAGTCAGTGTACACAGATCAGTATCGAGAAATTATATTTTCGTGAGATATGTGTTGCTTAAATTTTACGCTTTGTTTGAAATGAAGTCATTGGCAGCTAGTAAGATGTTCACTGATTTTGAAAAAACTCATTTAACCTATAATCTAGTATTAACCCTAAACAAGATTACTTTACATACATAATAACGCATTTGGTTTGTAGAATGTATGTTTGTAGTTAACTGCCTCGTTGGTGGAGTGGTTACGAATGCGACTGCCGGTCGACAGGTCCTGGTTTCAAATAGCGGGTCGGGTATCATTGGATTTTTTAAATTAAAATTTGTGGTTATAATTTCCAATAGTGGCACGGAGTATGGATTTGTGCCAGGTGCCAATAGGCTCACCGCCACCTATTCTATAGTGGGACGTAAACGTAACTGGTGAAACGTGGGAGTATACTACAATCC
>DWTO01004604.1:0-11392 GCA_018244755.1 Jemadia pseudognetus
ATTTAGAATGACTCAGAGTCTGGATATGTGCCCGGCGTATGGCAATAGGCTCACCGTCTATTCCATATTGGGACGTAAACGTAACTGGTGTAACGTGTGTATGTGTTAAGTACACTCCTCTGTCTACCTCTTCGAGGATTACCGACGTGAATATACGTACTCGGAATATAGATAAATGATATATAAGTTCAACAACATTCGCGTATATAACAATTATCTGTTTAACTATAATAGGCAGTAAAGAAAGATATCGTGAGTGATTTCTCAACTTTGTTGCCGCTGCGTGTTATTAAGATACGCGCGTCACATTTCCGTGATGAAAGATAAGAAAAGATTTAAAAATCTAAGAGGTAAAAATGTTTACATTCAAAGTAACATCGTAAAATCACGCCCGTAATCTCAAAGAGGTAGGCAAAGGAATGTAGAACATTTCCACGTTCACCAGTCGCTTTTACGTCAACGTCACATTCAAAGTGCGATTAATATGTAAGAGTTTGGTAAAATTCAATCGAATTACATTGAATTTAATAAATCTGTCTATACACTGACAGAGGTTGAGAAGGTGGCATCAGCGCTAGAAGGACCGACCTAGTCAAGGTCGTGGGGAATTTGTAGCAAATGCTTTGTTCTGGTCTGACAAGCGTTCAACAATCTGATCGCTTGCAAATTCTTTCAAATAGCAAATTTGCGTTATTATTAAATATCATTTCAAATCCCTTACGGGGTAGACAGTACACCAAATACCTACATCTATCCTTCCAAATATGACAAGATTCACATCACTGCAATTCTTTCTCATCGCACAGCTGTGATTTTCAAGTCGCTCAGCTCTATCGCTTCACAGTACGCGGTGTGACAAGGGCTAGTATAGCAAAAGTAGACAAACTGGTAGGCAGTCACGATAGGCCCCGCCTAGCAAGCTGCAAGCTATAATCCGCGTACATATATACTGTGTCCGAGGCGGTTGTTATGTACTAAACACACATTATATGCCAGCTGAGACTATCGCTGGCGAACTGTACGGCAATTATGTGATCAAATCTTATCTGTAATAGCGCATTACACGCCGCGGTGTCCAACACGACTGTTTCTATCCGATGTTTTATATTCACAATCGTATGATATGTAGCTGACAATTTGGAGGACATTTTGATGGATATAATTAACAGTGATTTTGAATATGTATTAAATAAAGCATTTATTAAAATGGTGTATTTTTAAAACTACGATACGATTAGAGAGATTTTGTTATTTCATTTGAAAAATTATAAAAATGTGAAATTTAAAAAATATATATTAATTTAAAAATACGTATACCTACATGATTGCCTACTGCCAGATGATATGACTGACTATTCGTTAGGCTATTTAATTTATATAAACAATTATATCTTTAAAAAGATAGTCCCTGTCTGCCAATTTGCACCTAATCAGCATGGTAGAACCCGGCCTTAATCTATTTCACCTTAAATAGAATCTCCTCTCAGACTGACAAGCTTTCATGCCTTAGTTTGCTACATTGGCTAAGTGCGTGTTAGCAGATTTAGGTATGAAATAGAGGTAAAATAAATATGCTTATGTAAATATATATCTATAAATCTGCATAATTACACCCGTTTAATGGAATTTGAAAATTACTGCTTCGACAAATTTAAACGAAAAGTACCTACATACTGTTATTTGACTGTATTTTAAAATTATTATTATTATCAATAATAATAACGTCGCATATTCATATTTATTTGTAACACTGATATAGTTACAATAGATAACTTAATAAGTTAGTTTCCTCTGTAATACCTACATCTATGAAAGGCGTACTCAAGAGAGAGTCCTTTGAAGGGCGAATTATATATGGTAATGGCGATCAAGACTGTTTAAACCTCCGTAATCTTATGAAATATCACTTTAGTTTCATGATTGGGAAAATGATTTTAGATTCTTAACTGTACCTACTAAAAAATTTGTATGCAGACATATAATTTGCACATACGAACGAACAGCTTATAAAATATCAAAATGTTTAATATTGTAACAAAATAGTACCTAATATTATTTTTTCATAGACACAGTAAGTACCTACTTGTTGACAAAATTGACATGTTAGGAAGTGACAATGAAATACTGCGCAGGGCGCGAACGACGCGTGTCGGAAAATAACCTCATTCAGAAATACCTTACACTTTTTTGTTTCTCTAAATGCAATGTTAATTTTAATATTCGTTCATGTTTATGTATGTGTAATATAGGTAATACACAATATAATCCACAAGTGTATTGTATTATGCAAATATATTATTACATGAATGTGTAGAAAAATTGCACGGTGAAAAATACACGCAAAGCGCTTGTTGTCTATTTACACTAATGTCTATTAATTAGCTCTATGTATAGACAAGGTGTCTGAAGCGTACCTATGATTATTACAGGCTGTCCTATTATATGCATACATACATGTATAACTATCAGGTTTTTTCGTAACATCATTGCTACTGATTTCTTAACCACGACCACGTATTGATATACTAATGGAACCAAGTACCTACATATAAATCAGTGTATTGATTACAATACAATTATTGTTTATTATACTCCAAAAGGAATAAAAGTCAATGAAAGTTTCAGGAGATGGAGATACATAATAGAGAGAAAGGATAGACAATAATAGACATATAAAGGTTGATATCTATTATTGCTAAATTGCTATCAAGAGATTTCTACCAGACAACCTATGGTTAGAAATAAATAATGGAAACATGCAAATACGGAGATTATAAGGTATTGCATAAAAAAGTGATAAATATACAACTAGATATTAAGCAATTGAAGCCAGGAACAGTAATCTATTTCAGCCGAACGCAATAATTAAATTAACCAAACCACGCCTCCGACGTAAATGATAAAGTATATTTTAGCTTAGCGTTTGTTAGCGACCATTTACGTAGCCGTTAATGTTTGTCGTGACCAGTGTGTCATTTGACTAACGGCTGTTGTTGGAATAAATCATTTGTCGCGTCAATCATATCTGTTCTCCGTATTTGCTGATGATAAGGTGTATTTTGTTTAGCGTAAACATTACTAGTCTTGATTTTTTTCTTTTTTTTGAACGAGTTTTCCTTCATAGATTTAATATTCGCGGTTGCCGACCAAATGAATATTGAAGGAGTAAATAAAATTTTATTATTTTATTACTACATTGTGACGTTGGATTCTTTACATGGTGGGCAGGGAACACCGAAAGACGAGTATCATTATTTTTCCAGATTTGATGAGTTGCTTCTTCTATATATATAGATTCATGACTCTTTATAAATGTACGTTGAAAAGTTCGCGTAGATACATGACTCTAATATACGAGGTAAATGACGGCAAATGTTTTCTTTAACTTCGCGTGTACCTACTGTGAAAATCTTAATAGTTGTGGTACATTCTACCGTTTTTATTTCAATCTTTTACAAGCAATTACATTGGCAAGCGTTTACAAATTTCCACTTAAAGTAAAATCCCACCCGATTACAGAGCGTTCTCAAACACGTAACACGTAACACAAAAAATCAATGGAAACAATACGAAACATTGTTATAATTAGTTTGCGAAATTTCCCATATAGGTAATATACGCCGGCGAGAATCTTGGAAATGTACTCATTTGCGAAATTACTCCCGTGCCATCTAGTGCGGTAATGCGGTGCGGGCTGATTGCGGTGCTGCCAACGTCTACCGATGAACAGCATCCAGCTTCTAATTGAGCATTATTTCGCTTTGTCTTCGGGCAATCATGACTAGCCGGTACGCTGCACACGACCGCCGGCGGCTGCCTTCCACTGCAAAATATGAGATCGTTTAAACGCAAAGCAACACAAAAAACGCGGGTACGTACAATTCGAACGCGCGTAATTTCGTGCGTCCGCGAAATATCGAACTGAAAGTGTTCACGAAATTCGAATCGTGCTGAAATTTTGGTACGCACTGCGTCCTCCCTTAGGCGGGGGTCATTGGATGTAATTAGGCCGCTTGATTTATTGTTACGTGGACCGCTTGTCCGAGACGTGTGAACCGTGTGTTGGGAGCGGTCACGGCACTTCGTGACACGCAGCCTCATCAGCGTTCGGCCGGACCGAAGCCGCTATACATACGGGCGGTCTGTCTGACCCCGTCTAATCTTTTTGACCGCATTTAGGTATATATAACCAAGTACGTCCAATATTGTACTTGCATTCATTCATTTTTTTTTAAATTATTTTGTTTGTATTAATGTCGTTTTATACTAAGTAATTATCGTATGTACCTACATAAATGTTATATCCTACGTACCTAAGGATATTTTATATGATAATTATAATATATATTTTTACCGCATCGGAACTTATAAGAAACTTGTGGTTTTTTTTAATTCATTACTGATAAAAAAAACGCGGAAAAAAGAGGAATAACCCCAAAAACATCAAATTATAGAAGCATGTCAGTTTCACAAGAGATAGGTAGGTACCTAGGTATATGTATTTGACTGTCGGCGTTCTCTGCACACCTCGAAAGGAACTTGGAGTGAAGATATGAAAAAATAATAACACAATCGTTTATTGTATAAAAGCAAAAAACACAAACGCAATAAAAAAGCAAACATATCGACTTATACAATATAAGTATGTCCCTACATAGGTACCTACTCTGCAACCATTTCGCGAAAGTAACAAACACGTGGAGTCGGGCATGCTTTTATTAGCGTGAAGTCCCACCACCGCGATCTGCCATTGTTCCGTGCCAGTGTTGTGGGTTTTGTGTTTTTACTACCCCTTTGTCTCGCAGAAAGAGAGCCGCGTCATTGATGGCGAACGTCACAGTGCGGACGATTCGACGCACAGGATTCCGACCCCGACGGGAATCTGATACAAATAGATTCAGTGAATACATCATGTTGATGA
Source organism: Jemadia pseudognetus (assembly GCA_018244755.1). Taxonomy (NCBI): domain Eukaryota; kingdom Metazoa; phylum Arthropoda; class Insecta; order Lepidoptera; family Hesperiidae; genus Jemadia; species Jemadia pseudognetus. Next base: position 4,922 of record DWTO01004604.1, read on the forward strand.
AGAAGAAACAGGTACCTACAATATGACATATCATAATGTAGGTAGGTACCTGTTTCTTGTCTTATAGAGTGTTAAATTCAATCTGTGTACGTAGGAAAAGTTAAAAGGAGAAATTAAATTTTCATTTGCAATAGTATTAGTCGCTTGATTATGAAATTATATAATTATTTACAAATACAAGAATGTATTTCGCTATTTGTAGGTACATGTTTATGAGTTGTAATGTTTATTAGGTGGTTTCCGTGGTTCAGGTTTCGCCTGTTTCTGATTGGTATGGGTTAATTTTAAAATACTTTTTATTAGCTATTAATGTTATTTGGAAATAAAATTTACACGTCTTCACATGTAAACCCTTCTTATAGATTAATTCACAAAATTGTGTATTTCTGTGTGTTTAAAGTAGTGGAGTTATATTTTAAAATTGGAATATGCTTGTCATGGAATTATGTGGAACTTTCTCGAATGTTCCTTCTGATAGGATGTAATGTACCTGCGTACTTCATCTCGTTTGAATGGCGTTTAATTCACGCTCGGCCGATGGCTAGGTAATAATGTGTAGCGGGTGATACTTTGAATGGTTTTATTTGAGGATATTTTTCGTGGTCGGCAGCCGGCCGCGGGCGCGGATATCTCGAAATAATAATTAAGAGGATACATTTATTATGCCGCGCGCATATGTAATGCGGGCCCAGATAAGAGTATACAGGGTGTCATTAAATTTCGGGTAATTAAATATATGTATGTGTATATTAAATTCCATCCGTTTGATTTTCCTTTGTATTTGAAAGAAAATGTTCAATAATTATAGTATTAACATAAATCATATTTTGAATTTCAGAAAATTGACCGCAAAATTAAAAATCTAAAAGCTAAACAATTATAAAGGATTTAATGTAACTCCTGTCAACACTTTCAATCAACATCAATCAACACAAAACAAAATGAACTACAAAAATAATAATAATCATGGAATATAATCAATTATGATTAAGACTATATACAATACCCATGTAAAGTTTATATCGAACGAACGATAAAACATCAGCCTGTATAACTGGCTGGTCTTAGCTCAGCAGCTGCAGCGTCTGCCCCGGGCTTCGGCCCCTGCTCAGTATACCACCGATGCACTGCATTCATTTAAGTGACGCTGCACTTTATGTAAACGTATTTTATGATGCACAGATTTTATTTACCATGTTTACGACAACCCTTTCTGTTTCAACGCTTGATTGGTGTCCAAAATGTTATATATCAATGGTACGAAATGTTTACATACTGTTTCGTAGATTGGCTTTAGTTGTGCTTTGTAAGGAAATTATATTTTGCCACAGCACAAAACATAATATCAGTAAAACAATTGTAATATCCACATTTCTCAACAGTATTTCATTCTTATTGGATGTTTTGTTCTTCTTTTTAAATCATCATATTCTTTTTTAATCATCATATATCCTAAGTGGCGTGATATTATAGGGAAGTAAGGGATGTAAAGGATTAAATTTGTGTATGTATTTTACAGATTTGTATACCAACGATTTTTTTATTTCCTACTGTGGCTGTGGATGTCTGAAAACTCTAACAAGAAAAACAAATAATTTTTTGGTTCCTTGCTGTGTCCATGTAATGATGATATGAATGAAAGTTCTAGACGAAAAATAGTATATTTTTGATGTCTTGGTGTATCTATACGCACCGTAATTAAAACGACGGTATACATACGATACCTATATTCAGTTCGAGGCACAATGAGTGTGGGCTGTGCAGGCATTTTGCGCCGCGCTCGCCTCGCGCCGAGCAATAATAGCTGGCTACGAAAGGGAAAGGGTTGGTTAACCCTTCAGTCGCCACAGACCTCGAAAACGTATAGATAAGGTGTTGCATTATTTGTTTATGAATTATAACATCACGCCTGTGTTTCTCTGAAGGGGTAAACCATGTGATAAAATATATTGGAAATGAAAAGTTTAACTAGATAAAATACCATTAACGAATTATTATTTTAAAATTAGACCAAATTAGCAAATTATTTTTTTTAAATTAAGACCTTAAATAGTAAGATCTCAAACCACGACTCTCATATGACCAAGAAGGTCAGATGCTGGCTGATGATGGTATCAGAAATCTCCAAAACAGGCGTGCATGTATAAGAGTGATAAATTTATACGGACGTCAGATTTGTAAATCCTCTATAAATACCAAAGTATTCGTACGTATACCAAATCATCGTCATCAACCAGTTTCGGTCCGCTACTGAATTTAGACGTCCCCAAGTAGTAGGAAAGAAGAAAAGATTATAACTGTAGGTAAATACCTAATAGTAATATGATATTTTAATATAATTTTCATAAGTAGTACCTACCTATATTTCCAGTAGTGGCTCACCACCTACTCCATATTGGGACGTAAAAATGTTAAAACGTAGAAGTGTAGGTACTACATTCCTCTGCCTACCTCTTCGGGGATTACAGGCGTGATGTTTCGCAAGTATATTCCACGAGATTGTTAACTCTATAATTGTATAGTTAAAGAGGTAACCCTCGGCTCGTCCCGATCAATAGTACGTGAGCTAGAGCGCTCCGTCCGTCTGGTTATAGTACGGCGCGTTTTATTGTTGAATGTAACAATGGATCCTTAGAAAATGGTATCTGTGTGGAAGCTAATTTCATTTTCAGTCACGATTGCTTACAATATTTATTATTAACTTTTTGTGTAATGATTGCGCCGTCGGTGTAGTGCTGGTGCGACTGCTGGGCGAAAGGGCCCGGCTTTGATCACCGGGTCGGGTGTAAAATTAGGTTCAATTGAAATTATATTAAATTACATTAAATTATATATAATTATATATGTGCCCAGGACATGGCATTAAGTTTACCTCCTATTCAATTGGTCATTTAATACAACTGGTGAAAGGTGTACGTACTGCATCACTGTGCCTACCCCTACAAGGAAATACAGGATTGAAGTAACGTCATGCCATATCCAATAAGTCTTACTATACCCACTGTATTATCAAAATATGTTCCGTGTTCCCTCACAGCGCACTTCAGTTGGCCGACATCCAGTTGCCATGGCGACGTATTAAATCACTCGATGGCCCATTAGCGCCCTTCTAACAGTTGCGTTGATAACGAAGCAAAACAAGCGCGAAGTTGCTTTGACGATGCTCCGAAAGCACCAATATATCCTGAACCACGTACCAATCAAATATCACCACTATTTGATAGCGTTAAGATTCAGTTTTACGTTACTGATGGGTATGAAATAAATGGATATTGTAAAGACGATTGTTAACGCCCGTTGGACATAGAAATGAAAAATCTTACGTATGACGAAAGCGGCTTAACTCGATTTCAGCGCTTCGTGTAGTGTGTTAGCGTATAAATTGATAGTTTTAAGAAGTAATAGAGGTGTCCTTTGAGTATGTTAGAGTTGATAAGCAAGACATGTTCGTGTCTGTATTAAATTTTCTTAGTTAATCTGGAGTTCATTTATTTATATGATGATTTAGAAATGTTGCAAACCGTTACTGGTCACTTACTGTGAGGAAGCCATGATCTAGGAAGATGAAAAGATTTTGTAGAGAACAAATGCGTGTATTCATATTGAAAGCGGGAAAGATTGAGATTAAATGAGAATATATGTATCATACCTACATATTTCTTTAACGTTTAGACTTAATAGTTACCTATTTGTAAGGATGTTTAGAGTTTAGAGTTGGTGCAGACACCGTAAACTAGAGAAAAGAGAAGGAATCTAAGCTTGGTTAAAATGTCGGTTATTATTAGATATTTCTAACTTAGAATGTAACTTAGATTTTTTAATTAAAGTTTCTAGTATTAGCTCGGAGTCCGGATTTGCTTCCAGTGCACGGCAATAGGTTCACCACCTATTCCATAGTTGGACATAAACGTAACTGGTGAAACGTGGGAGTGTGCTACTTGCCTCTGCCTACCTTTTCGAGGATTACGGGCGTGAAATTACGTCACGTAATTGTCTGGGAAATAATAGATAATGATGAAAATATCTATGACATAAAGCTTAACACTACCAGACTACAAAAACTTAGTCACCGTCATTGTCAAGTTACTAAGAATTACGCGTCACAACCAAAATCTTGATTTTATGCAACAAATACATCGAATTTACGATTGCTTATAAACACGGTTTTATTTTTAACAAGTGCCTTGTGGGCATGACTGATTTTCCAGCAATCGCCAACCCTAAACTGCTTTTGTGCGGTAATGGAAAACGTTTAGTCACGCTTAGTTATCTCTCATACGGGGGGTGCAGATCACGATAGACTGGTTAATTTTTAAAAGCCTAAAGTATTAAAATTGCATGTAATTGCGATTGTGGAGTTTGGAAATATTGGAGAATGAAAAGGCTGGAATCCAAAACAACAACGTTTTTATTGAAAAAGTATTTTATGTATGTGTGCGCACAACTTTTTATTGTACACATGTGATGTGAAAATAAACAAAGAACTATTGTAGCATTAACTCTTATTACGAACTATTTTAAATACGCTAGGACTATGTAGGTAGATTAGAATATTTAATTTTTATATAAAGATTACAATTTTCTAGTTAAAATATGATCATGGAGCGCACTTTACTATACCTACCATTTATAAAATCGACGATATGACAAAATAACACAGCATAGTACACTCTACCTTTATACATACATATTTACAATTATTTTAGCTCTACCGCAGATCGTACACGAAATATTACCACGATTCTCTCCTGTAAACGTAAATACACCCTCGGTCGGGTGCTGCACAAGTTTGGCTCTATAACGTCGTTCCAATGCGGGCTCTAACAAAATAACTAACTCCGTGTAGAGCGAGTTTCCCGATCAAATAAACTAACAAGACACAGTTCCGTGCCGCAAATTGCGATTTCCGCTCGGACGCGCCATTTCCGCTGACTACCGCCACGCCAGGTGGCGACTGTAACTTTTTTGATAAGAATGTACTTGTCTATGAATTCGGGATTGAATAGTAATTTTAGTATTTTCGTGTGAGGTATACCTATAAAGTATGCTTAAATTATGAACGAAATTAATGAATATTTACAGTAAATATGTAAGTTGCAACGTATGCTGTAAGTTACAACTTATGCTGTAAGTTACAACGTATGCTGTAAGTTACAAAGTATGCTGTAAGTTACAACGTATGCTGTAGGTTATAGCGTATGCTGTAAGTTACAATGGATGTTATAAGTTACAACGTATGCTGTAAGTTACAATATATACTGTAAGGTACAAATAAAAAACACTGATTTTCAGTGAATTCCGTCTAAATCGCGCAACGCGGCCGAACAGCCGTATGTCATACGTAATTTATTTTACACCTGATACAACATATCATCTTCTGCCCAGGATAGACTTGCAGAAAATGCCGGTAGACACTAAGTTATCAAGTTAAAAAAAATTCGCAAGCTTTACGTAGTCCAGCGTCAGGTGAAACAAAAAAACTAACTCTGTTCAGTCCTTCGAACAAATAAACCAGCGAAGGGCAGTACCGTCGCTGTAAATTGCCATTTCCGTTCGAATGCGCCGTTTCCGGTACCGACGTCACCTTTAATAAATACGTTAGACATTGTAACAATTCTTTTCTGAAACTGCTGATATCTTAAAACAAATGCACGGAAAACATACAACTGTAGCAAGGTAAACCATGAATGTAAGAACTATTCAAACTAAATGTACTTAATATAATCAAAAACATATCGTTTAAAACAAGTGCTTACAACACGACTGATTTCAAAATTATAAGACAGATTAATAAATATACACTAAATACTCTTTCTTGTACCGCTGAAAGGAAGATTTAGTCGTTAAGTCATTAGTTTTCTTCCTTGTTAATCGATTTGTAAAATAAAACAGATTATATTATATTAAGATACGAGGCGATCTTTATTTAAGGCTCCATAGGTAGATACATATATATCAACTAATTACCATACTCAACGATGAAATTATCGAAAGAAATATACGACAATCCACTGAGTTATTTTTTTTAATAAATTTCGTAGTAGACGCGTCTGTCAAATAAATACGAAGGTAAATAATATAACAAAGAGTATTGCCAGCGCAAATTGTGATTTCCGCCCGCCATTGCACCAATAGAGCCGCTTCCGGCAGGTGCCACGGTCTTGTAGACTTGGCGGGAAACGACTTTTGGCACGTAATTTCGTTTATTGTCAAATTGACCGCTAGTTTGTACTTGCTGGTCTTTTATTCGTAATAAGTACATAATATAAGTAGTGAATAAAATTTTGCTTGTAAGTGAATTCAGTTTTATATAAAAAAAACTTGTTATGATGACGCAAAATTGATAATTGATCTATATCAATGCTGCAAATTTTTACTTACGACATCATTATTTAAAAAAAAAACGTAACATCACGCCTGTTATCCCCGAAGAGATAGGCAGAGGAGTGTAGAACACTCCCACAATTCACC
>DWTO01004605.1:0-11392 GCA_018244755.1 Jemadia pseudognetus
CCAGTTACGTTTACGTCCCACTATGGAATAGGTGGTGAGCCTATTGCCATGCACCGGGCACATATCCAGACTCCGAGGCACTACTAGAAAATTTAAGTTAGAAAAATTTAGTAGTGACCGATCCGGGGTTCGAACCCGGGACCTCTCGATCTGCAGTCGAGCTTATAACAAACACGACCAACGAGGTAGTGAATACTTATTGTTAGTTGAAATCTGTGATAATCGAACTAGCTCGCAAGAGTTCGAGTTGTATCAGAAATTGCGGTTTGCTTTTACACCGATCTGAGCGCTTTAATAAAAACAATTTAATTTAAAAAATAGAACATTATAAGCGATAAAAAAGCACTGATACTTTTCGCCCTCTACTAAAACAGTATGCTAATCATGAGCGTATGACATTTGTATACAGCGCCATCTAGTCACGAATAATAGTACTAATAAACATAGTAATATCGGAAAGGTCAGCCGATGAATTAATGGCTTAACTGGTATAAGGCTGAATAATTTAACTGGACAATTTATCACTGGCCGCTTCGAATGTCATGTTATATAAAATATAATATGATAAATAAATATGAAAATGGGTTTACACACATTAATCTTTTTAGACATACCGGTCATTGTCACTAGCAGTTATAATAAATAGTATTTATGATATATTTTATTAATGACAACCATAAAATGCAAAATATGACATACATAAATATGACAGATAATACATAAACAGAGCAGGCGTGCTAGAAACGCGTATGTAAGTGAAAATACCTCGTTGATAGAAAGAGACAGAACATACATTTGGTACACATGTAATCTATCGTGTATCTGATTGGCTTCTTCAGTAATTAACGCGCGGAGTTGCTGACGAATACAATAATTTAAATAGAGAAACGAGTACCAAATGCGTTCTCTTTCTCTGTCTTTCTTCTGGAAGAGGCGACATTTTATAATACCTGTATATCTAAACTTAATTTTCAAAAATTACTTTGGCGAGTACATTGTCAACAGATAATAGGGGTAGGTACTTTAACTACCCTCTATTTATCTTGATTTATTGTGTGATAACACATCACAAATGTACACGGGAAACACAGTAACTTTATATAATTCCTGTTTGTTATAGAAATTAATGCGCATATCGTCATCCAATAATTCCTCTTTGGGCCAACTTACTTACTTGCCTTTAGATTCATTCGCGCCATACTTAGCTTGACAGATTTGTAGATCACGATATCTCTTTTCGCCTAACAATTTTCACATCTATTTTCATGGCGGACTGTCCAACTCAATTTAACTTTAATCATTATTTATTATACCTTCACGCAAGCTTCCTTACGCGGTGGACAGAGAGCGGCGAGTGCCAAATATCTCTATCCTACAGAGCTGCCGCACTTCTTCCATATTCACGACTCTCTTCATACATGCACGCTGGTTTGGCAGACCTTTGATTTTCGTAACAAACAATTTGTGACCCATGTGAATCTTTACAAAAAATCTACCCGAATATTTTGTTGTACGAGTTTAAAAAACGAATTCTAAGTAGGTACTTATGTTGTTATCTGCCTTACGTCTAATCACCATATATTCACTGGTGTCTATCGAAGTAACTTTTAACTGATTAATACGTGAGGTACCTTTAGTCTGCGCCTCACACTGTCCGTTCACCGGTGGCTGGTTGTCGCCGCACAGGCACCTGGTCACAGGATCATAGTGGGTCCTCACGCACGAGGAGCTGCTGATGCCGGCGCACTCCGCTTGGCGGGAACACGGCCGGGCTGGAACAGAGGAAATCGGTTAGCGCGCCATCTATCGAACGTTGAGGAACTAAAATGCTTATACAGCTTTATATGATTTCATTTAACTCATACGTAAGTCTTCCGTTTTTAATTATTTTGGCAGCTAAATAACGGTGGATAAGAGAACTGGTGTAACTTACGCACATGAAGTGTGAGATGCTTGGAGAATTTGCTGTAATTCATTAAAAGTACCATTACAGTTGGCCTAACAAGTCTTTTAAACGTGTTTAAACGAGTTGTTAAATGACAATCTCTTCTATAACTCGAAACTTCTGGAAATATTGACTTTCATGCGATAATATAAATACATAATAAACAAATGCGAATATCCCATTAGTTCAAAAACATAGGAAATGTGATTTATAGGTAATTTCAAATAATTTTTCGGTAATTTGTACCTACCTAATTATAACTTATTAAATTCCTCATTTTATCCTCGGGCCTTTGTAAATGCTAGCTTAGCTTCACTCCGGGACGTTAGATGCGAATACCTGACATGCAGTTTTGATATTAAGATCAGGTTTACATTTTATTAAATGAAATATATCTTCGCTGTCATTCAAGAAGAAGAGGCAAGAAAATTATTGTGAAAGAAAATTACAACCGAGCATGACAAAATAGAGGATTATAGCTATGTCATGATAAAATATTTATTGATAATGATTACAATGATTTGGAACAAGGATCATGGATCAATCATGATATACAAAGAATTACAGTTCAATGACACCTGAAACGTACGTAAAGGGTTAGCTGATAAGTGACAAATATTATTTTCGTTTTCATTAAATTTATAATCCTTAGATGTTAAAAGTTCCTTAAGGTGTGTGAAGTTTGTCACCGCGCACTTGGCCATCGTGGCAGACTATGGCTTTATCCTCTGTTGTGAAAGGAGTCCTGAGTGCAACAGTGGAGGGATAAAATGATTCAAGAAGTAAATTCAATGAAGATAATATGTAATTATTTTTTATTAATTTACTGTTTACTGCAACTGCCTCGTTGGTCGTGTTGGTTGCATGCGCGACTGACGATCCGGAGGCCTTGGGTTCAAATTCCTGATGGCGTACTATCGGATTATTCTAACTAGAATTTCTAGTAACGGCTCGGATTCTGGATTAGTGTCCGGTGTATGACAATAGGCTCACCACGATTCCAAGAAGGGACGTTAACGTAAATGATTAAATGTGGGAGTATCTACACTCTTCTGCCTAACTCTTCTAACTACGTGGTCAGAGCAGAGTGTGTGAAATGTATAACGAAGTGAACTACGATCCCACGCGGTAAGCTCGCGTGCCGCTCTATGCTAATTGAAGTACTTACAGCTGTAATAATTAAAACGTGTAGTGGAGTGTGGAGGAACAGCGCGCGAGGCAGCCGACAGAGTCTTGACGGTCTAATATTGAATGTTAAGTTCTGTTTTTGCAAAAAGGAATTATATTATCATCATTATGACCCGCCCGTGACATTCTACTGCTGGGTAGAAATCTTCCGAAAGGAGTTCTCATCTATAAACCCGACGCTTGTAAGCGGATTGGGCTGCCCCAAGTCGACGGCCAGGACATTTAGGTACAGGCGGTATGTCGTATACAACCACTGGCTAATTAATTTCGTAGAAGGATCATTTACGAATAAAATTAGTGACATTCTTAAATCAAATTTCGCGCCACATTTTAGGGTGACAGAAAGCGTTGGGAATATTCTTCCGTATTATTTATTTACTGTTAAAGATTGCAGTTCTTCCAGTAATAAAGTTGACAAATTGCTCCCTGGTAATAAAATATTGTAAAGAAACCTTGTAAAGAAAATATTTATGGATGCAGGTGATAAGGGCGATCAAGTCTTATCTTGACTAGGTTAGATACTGGCTTACGGGGTGATGTTTCTGAATACCTATAGAACAAGAAGACCGGTATATTAATCAGACATTTTTCACTAAATACCAGTGTCTAAGCACAGATTGCTAACGTTAGTTAGTATGCTAAGTATTAAAAAGTTAAAAAGAAACCTATCAAAGTATAAAAGAATATGTCAGTTCTGTAAGGATATGGATATTTTATTTTTAATCGTTGCTATCTGCCTACCCAATAAACGGCTTGACGTGAATATATAATCATTTTAGACCCTGAACTTAGTAACATATCGTCCAGAAAAATAACTGAAACAACAGCCTTTTAATGAAGAAATAGAAGTAGCCTTACATTTAACAGCGACCCAACAACATTCAAGTCACCTTCACCTATTTCTCACTAGATGGCGTTATTAGATAGTGTTCGGAAGCATGGCTCGGTTAGATTTACGTCTTCCGATTACCGACATAACTTGACCTCTCCGTGTAGGACAAGTTAATTTAAAACGGGTTTCAAGTTAATTAGACGCTTTATAGTAGCTAGAACTATGCAATTTGGATGGAAGAAGACCGTAAAAGTTGTAAATAGGGGACGAAAACGGTTTAAAATGTAAGAAAATCTTGGCAGAGACTTTAGTATAATTGCAGATAATCAATATTATTAATAATTAAGATTATTACGTTATAATGTATCGTTAGTATGTGCGTCTATTAAACTCGATCCCATATTTTCAAGAAAAAATACTACAATTTAATATTTCTCTAACATAATAAAACCCAATACTTATTCATAGAGTTCTTATCTGTATAATCTAATAGTGACCTTTATGTGTTTAGCTAAAAATAGCACCTAACACCAACGTAATTAGGTAGGTTTTCCAATAAACGACTTCATAACTCAGATAGCCGATGGAAATTTCAAAATAAAGGATAGGAAACGGTGGCCGCATCCGGCACGAAAACGGAAACGGCCGGCCAGTTTAACCCGACCTCTGGACTGTACAAGCTGAGTAAGTTTATTGGTATTGTTTTAGGTTATGCTTTGCGAATATGGCTTTTCTGTTTATAAAAAAAATATAAATTTATTATTATTCTTATGGAACACGTTTTAATTTTTTTTACGTTAGACTTAAGTTTGATCACTTCAGAAACGTATTGCAGTGTACGTTTGCTCTGTAACGTGTTTATAGTCTTCTAACCCGAATTTGGTCACCGTGGGGCACTATAGGCTTAAATGTTCTCATTATGAGTGGAAAAGCGTGTGGAACAGAGGAACAATAAAATGGTTGATGATGACAAACGTTAAGAATGTCTGAAAATATTACTTTCGTAGTCGAAACGCGGCATTTTTATTGCTCCAAAAACCAGTCAATATATGTGTAGTCTGTGAAATCGCGAAGCTTCGTCTTATATCATCATCATAATCAGCCTATTTCCGTCCACTGCTGGACATAGGCCTCTCCAATAGCACGCCACTGAGCTCGATATAAGTCTTAGTAATAATTCATGACAAACTTACGTTTGCAGTTGAACACGAGTAATGTGAACGTAAACGACCGCATAAATAACTTTGTCGTGTTTTCCCGCCTTTTTCAATGTCACCACAACGGTAGATTATTTTCGTGGCACAAACAAAATTCCATGTGCAAGTACAATTAAAATTTTCAAATTCATGTAGTTGAGCTCACACGAATAGTTTAAGTGCAAGAAAAAAAAGTAACACAAAATGCTTTTAAAATTACTGGCCACAATTAAATTTAAATAACACCAAGGGAAAGTTGTAATTATGTAAAAGAGTTGCGGCTTTTGGAATACGTTTGAATAGAAATGTAGTTAGTGAGCATGTAAAAATATTTAAATAATTCTAGACGATTCCAAACGAACATTAATCGATCAATATACCTAATATCGGCAAAGACGATGACGTTTAATAATAGGCAATATCTAGGCGATACTGCTGTCATTTGTTCAGTAAATATGATGCCGCTCTCTACAAATTAACGCTCGAGTGGAGATGTTAGTTCTACACACACCAAGCGTCACGTGCGGCAGAGGTTTGAAGTCTTCATTAATATATAGATATCATATATATATATATATGAGTCTCGACTGAAATGATACATCATGGTAGTGCAAGCAATACCGAGGACAGAAGGGAGCTATACGATAATTAGTGTGCCTTACATGTCATGTCTTGACAGCTTCTCCAAGGTTCGTTTCTCGTTAATTACGCGTTGCGGTGTGACTCGCAAAATACTACATGCATCAATTAATTTCAAAACAGAACACCTTAGAGTTTACTGTTCTAATATCATGCCTGTAGGTAGTGATGATAGGCAAACGGCACGATGTATAGATTATTATATAGACCTTCCAATTACTTATCTATGCGTTTCATCATCATCTTCTGCAGTCTACTGCAGTCCACTCCTAAACATAGAACTCCTCTAACCGCAGAGCACAGCCTCTCGTATTGCCTACGCTGCTGCCATAGGCTGCCAGGGCTTTTAGCTGTGCCTATTCAGATCGCGCCATGCCGCGCCATACCGCCAGCGCCGGGTAGTATGCATTTCCCGCCTTTAATATTAAGTGACATTTCGACCGACGTTATTAAATTGATATTCAACCGGATTTTTTTTTTAATCGAACACGCAAAACGTGTAACGTACCAGTTAGTATTTGAGCAATCGATTTACAAAAACCAGCATATTTAAGGTTTAGTATCATGAAATCGCAAAAATAGTTATAAACGAAATGGCGGGTAACAAGATGGCCGCTCGCGTGCCAGGCACAGGATGATACGACGACGATAAAAAAATGTCGATGTATGAAGCGAATCTCGATGTATCGAGATATTTTATTCTGCGCTCATTCTTCAACACGACATCTTGACATAACAATTCGTGTTCAGAGTAAGAGTAATAGCTTTGGTTTATTATTTTTGCCTCTTATTGTACTTGATGCTTTCAACCCGTTTCTATGTATTTCATGTTAATATGAATTCTCAGTGAATTGTTGTTATATAGTCGATGAGTTGAAAGTTGTTAAGATTATAAATTAAAGTTAAAAAATTTATGAAAGTAAACAATATATACCAAAAAATGGTTATTTTGTTAAACAACCAAAAACTAAATTAAACGTAACATAACGTCTGTGACCTCCGTAGTACACTTACATGTTTCATCAGTTACGTTTACGTTCCACTATGGAATAGGTGGTGCTGGTGAGTCTATAGCCATACATCGGACACATCGGACTCCGACGCACTACTGCGAATTTCCTGTTGGATAAAACCAACAATACATCGCCTGATCCGCGACCGAACTGAAGACCTCTTGACCACCAGTCGCGCTGCGATGACCAGACAAACGAGGCAGTCTACCCGGCGCAGGAATCGACACTAAATCTATCATTGTGCATTCCGAGTAGACTACATGTGCATTCCGAGTAGGCTATCTGCCTGCCCCGTGGGAGAGCTAACGTGGTGATATAATATCAAGAAATGCCGCATACACGTTACGGCAATACAATACACAAGTTTCGGTGCCTTAACCTCAAAAGTTATTGATCGTTACTTAATATATTCATAACATTTATTTTTAACTCTGCTTACGCCAAGTGCTATTAGTACGCATATACGCGGACACATTTTTATATTAACACTTTAATAGCGAGGCGTTTTCGACTTTCGACAATTTTCTTTTGTGTTTTACACTGTAACGTATTTTGATGGAACACGCGATTGGAATTCGAAATTCGAAATGGTACTTGGTGCGTTGACATTGACATTTGGTACATACGAGTGGAATTTGAACAGATAGATAGATTGGTTTATACTTTATACATAGATACGAGTAGGTAGAAAAATAAATAGGTAGATTTTTCTAACTTAGATTTCCTAGTAGTGGCTCGGAGTCTGGATATGTATCCGGTGTACGGCAATCGGCTCACCATTTATTCCATAGCGGGACGTAAACGTAACTGGTGAAACGTGGGAGTGGTTCTGCATTCCTCTGTCTACCTCTTCGGGGATTACAGGCGTGAAGTTACGTTATTTTTTACTCACGACATGTACCAATACTTATTATTGAGATATTTGTCACCTGCGTATCTCTGCCCATCTCGAAAGGGACCTGGCGTGATAACATCACCAGCATCACTATCAGACCACAGCTGGGCGTGGGCCTCGTCTCAGGCGGTTTTCCTTCGTAAATATCCAGGTTCATATAAAAATAGTATGGTATGTATGTAAGTGTATGTTTGTCGTGGCACTCGGCAGATCGGCACAGTGTACCAGCTGGTGATCACGCTGTCCATCCTGTGCTCGCAAGTGCTGGGGCTGGAGGCGGCGCTGGGCTCGGCGGCGCGCTGGCCGGCGCTGCTGGCGGCGGCGGCGCTGCCCGCGGCGCTGCAGTGCGCCAGCCTGCCGCTGTGCCCCGAGACGCCGCGCTACCTGCTGCTCAACAGGGGGCAGGAGGTCGAGGCGCAGAACGGTACGAGACAGCCTTATAATATTATTAATATCTTTAATTCAGGAAATATCAACATCAACATAAAATAAAAGTCGTCACAATAAAAATAATGTAGGTACTACTACTAAAATTAAAATTTTGTAAGTGATTATATCAACATTTCTCTAGACATTATATTACAATGTCGACGGTGATAAGCGATATTGTCGTATCTGGAAAAAAAATGCGAATATCAGTTATACCTACCTGTGCTTTATTTAATGCGGTTTTTATTTCTGATTCAATTGCAGTTTGTAACTCATATTCGCATTTATTCGTGATACGACAGGAACGCTTTCCAGCGTCCATATGTGTCTGCCTTCTCCGTAAAGGAGTTGGCTTGATGATTTAACAATAATATATATAAAATCAGCATTTCCGCAGTCAGCGGGTCTCACTGGTGAATCCGCTTTGACTTGCTCTCTCGCTTATCACAAAGGTAGTTTTGTCCAAAGTGAGCCGAACCCGGAACCTCGGCCGAACAGTCAGGTCTACTAACCACTGAGTCAACGGCCAGTCAGTTAGTGTTTGTATTTTCCAGCGCTGATGTGGCTGAGAGGCGACGTTTCAGTGCACAGTGAAATGGAGGACATAAGGCAGGTTGGTACACAATATTTTATCATTATTATCAGCGTGTGTCAGTCCACTGCTGGGCATAAGTCACTGCCACTGAACGCCCTGGTGCATGTTTGCTTGAGTTTATTGTGTAAGGAATCTTGAAACGACTTCTATTGTATACAACCACGCTGGGTCCTTTAAAGACCTAGCAGAAAGCACCGAATGTCATATATATAGCTTTACAGATCTAACGAGCTTCTACGTTTATAATTTTTGACTAATAAATAAAATTTAACATCACGCCTGTAATCCCCGAATAGGGTAGGCAAAGGAATGTAGTACATTCCCATGTTTCACCAGTTACGTTACATCCCACTATGGAATAGGTGGTGAGCCACTTGCCGTACACCGGTTACAGCACTACTAGAAACAGAAACAGCATATAAAAATAGAAACAGCACTGCTAGAAACAGCATATATAAATAGAAACAGCACTATTAGAAACAGAAACAGCACATAGAGATAGAAACAGCACTACTAGAAAGTATAAATTAGAAAAATACAGTATTGCCCGCGACCCGGGATTTGAACCCAGGACGTCTGGATCGGCAGTCGTGCTTGCAACCAACACGACCAACGAGGCAGTCATTAAGAAGTAAATTAATAAATAATATATTGACTTCTTTCGTTTCGGAGCCTTCTGACTGCGTCAAGTGAGTATTCAATTAACATTATTACGAGTCGGCTTCACGCCACCAGGAAGCGGAGAAGAACAAGGTGAGCAAGAAGGTGACGCTCCGCGAGCTGTTCAGCAACCGGCAGCTGCGGCAGCCGCTGCTGATCGCGTCCGTGGTGATGGTGGCGCAGCAGTTCTCCGGCATCAACGCGGTCATCGCCTTCTCCACCAAGATCTTCACCACGGCGAACCTCAGCGAGGCGCAGTCCCAGTACGCCACCCTCGGTGAGCCCCACGCCTCCGGCCGCTCGTCTTATTATATCAAATAAGTCGTTCGTAAAAGGTGTGCGAAGTCTGCCAACCCGCACTTGGCCAGCGTGGCAGACTATGGCCTTAACATCTCAATCTGAGAGGCGTAATGATAAAAAGGTTGGAAAAAAACCATTTACTCAAACCCTCCAGCCGCCATGTTTTTTTTTATTATTCCAGCCGACCTGGGATTTGAATCCAAAATGTGGCAATTAGCAATCGCGCTCCCAACCACTCAGTCAACGATGCAGTAATGGGCAGTAAATACAAAAATACGACAAATTTACTTATATCTGTAGTCTGTACATGTACATGAAACAAAGGATTGAAATTTCTAGTACTTTCTATAACGTTCGATATGAGCGCCTTCTGGTGTCGAGTAGCCGAACTACACCTAATAGAATAATCTGGAGCGCGTCGTTTCTGGAAAGCATTCCAGAACATTCGTCGACCTATAAAAAGAAGGCGTGCTCGGCGGGAATTCAATTCGTATTTGCGATACAACGAGTTAACATACTCTATACATGTATTCAAGCGAATTGTAAGTTTTGCAAAGTGATATACCTATGTATAATAAATTGTGTTCCTACGAATGTTAATCGGTATATTTATTTCTACGAATCCCGTCTTGTACTAATATGTTTAGTGATTTAGTATATGCGGTAATGTGGTGGTCGTGGCGGCGCAGGCGTGGGCGCGATGAACGTGGTGGTGACGCTGGGCAGCCTGCTGCTGGTGGAGCGCGCGGGCCGCAAGACGCTGCTGCTGGCCGGCTTCGGCGGCATGCTCGCGTGCTCCGTGGCGCTCAGCGTCACCAGCTCCTACGTAACCACGCTACTTGCTATTAGAACTTAGTGTCGGTGTCGAGCAGCCACTGCCGCGCCGGGACTCGTGGGTTCGATTCCCATCAAGAAAAATATTTGTGTGTTGACCATCAATATTTGTTTGGTATAAAAAAATAAAAACAAAATCTATTTAAATACATATTTATATGTAGTTTACCAGCTGGCTGGTCACCGCACCACAAGCTCTCCTGACGCTTGCTTTGGGATCAGATGGCTGCGTGTGGAGTTGTCCCGATATATTATAATAATTATTATTGTTATATCAATTATGAAGCCAAGTTAAATAATTTATTTAAGATGAATTTGTTTTAAACGCTTATCTATGTGGAGTAAACTTGTAATATGTTATACCAGTTACCTGAGAACCAACTAGAAGATTAAGCCGCAGGCAAGGTTAGGATGTCTGTCTGACTGTGTGTTTGGTTGTATATTTATTTGTGTTGTCTTGTTGCCAGCTCACTGTCAGCTGGGTGCCGTACTTCTGTGTGGTGCTGGTCATAGCATTCGTGGTGATGTTCGCTGTGGGCCCGGGTTCGATTCCGTGGTTCCTTGTTACCGGTAACAGGATGTTTTATTAATTTTAATAAAAATCGTAAAACTTGTTTTTTATTCAAAATATTTGATTATAAAAAGAATGTGAATAGACATTAGTTAATTATAGCTCTCTGAGCTGACATTATCATTGTATTATTACGTCAGGTCCTTTACGGGGTAGGCATAGAGCCGAGTGCCAAATATCTCTACCTGACGTGCTTCTTAAGGCAGAGGAGTGTAGTACACTCCCACGTCTCACCAGTTACGTTTACGTCCCACTATAGAATAGGTGGTGAGCCTATCGCCATGCACCGGGTACA
>DWTO01004606.1:0-11391 GCA_018244755.1 Jemadia pseudognetus
TGTCGTATTTCAATTAAATGTTCCGTTCCTGAGCCATCTGGTTTACAGGTAAAACAAATTTACCCACTTGGATTTTACCTATTTTATGTATTCTCAATAAGTTTGCTTTTAACAGCCTTCAACTAATTACATTATATATGCTAACTTTAAACTGCAACATCTCTGAAACTATTGATGTATAAAACTAGGTTTAAATTTTGGCACTTGGTTAAGGTGTGCAATAACCAATACAGTTAGCTGAATGTAGTATATCATGGACAAAGGGCAGCACTATATGTGGTGTATGAAGCCGAGCTCTGTGCCCCTTACCTGCATGCCCAATGTGTGGATTATGGGCATAAAACCCTAAAGGGTAGCTTATGTCCAGCAGTGGACTTAGGCTGATGATGATGATTATATATGTACCAAAGTTTAGTTATATTCTTTTAGAGGGCAGATTGGTTGTCTATGAAATTAGTTACCTTCATATACACACTAAGATATTATTGATTTGTTAGGATAATTGTACTTTAAATTTCTGTATTTGGGTGTTTTTCACAAAATATGACCTTAACAAAATTAGATTGTCCCACAACTTCAAGCATTTTTATTTTTTTATGTGGCACATGCGAAAGTAAATTTTATATGATTTAAGTGAATGTCTCCCAATAGAATTAAAATCAAAACTGTCATAGAAAATGGATACTTATTTTTATATATAAAAATAAGTATCCATTTTAAATAACAGCTAAAGATTTTGTGTCCCACAGTGCTCTCTGAGCTTTCATATATATCTCAGTTGTAGAATATGAGCCTTTGAGTATGTTTGAGTTTTTGAAAATAGTCACTGTGTTTCTAAAAGTGTCTTTTCAGTTTCATGTGATAAGTTTATACTTATTTTAACATACATCATTGTTTTAATCTGGTCCTATGAAAATCATAGTAGGTACTGGAAAATAAATCATATTCTTTACTAATTACATATTGTATTTAAAACAATAAACTAACCTATATTAGATTAGTAAAGCTAGAAACAAGTTAATGTAACTAAATAGGTATTAGTTATTTTTTAATTTTGAAAGTTATATGGGATGAAAACATCACCTGTATGTCATATGACATACTGCCCGAGCAAATTCTTGACGAACTCAAATTGTAAAGCTTAGTGTACATTGAAATAATTTAAACTCTTCATTTAAGTTACATGTAATAGATTTTGTATTGTTTGTTTGTACATAAATAATCTATGTACCATTCATTAGATTGAAAAAGAAATTGAGTGTTAAAAAAATGATACATTATTCCTGAGTGGTATAGATAGACTCCTTTTTACCCAATTTCACTGCAGTAATTGATGTTTGCTAGTATTATTTAAAAATAAATAGCCATAGGACCTTTTATGTTACAAGTCAAAATTGTGAAATGCCCTCTTTTGGATGATAACTTTGTTAGCAGCTATGGTAGTATATTGGGATGTTGACAAAATTTTAACATTATTTGATTTAAATCAATATTAGATTGATAATTCTAAGTGATCCTGGCCTGTTACACATGTCGTAATTACTGATAAATGTTTTGAATGTCGGCAAAAAATCAACAACAGTATGCAACTGCAGCACTTTACTCTTGCTCTGGGGTGCATGAAAGGAGCCTCCTCAATCAGCGACTATGTCTGGTTAAGTATGAACTTATACTGCCTGGCGCACCCAGGACATTGCGACCAATCCTTTCACCGCTATGGTGGTGATGAGCTATCTTTATGCTTATATAAGTTGATTTTATTCCAACACCTGGTTGTTTTATTTCTAATGGATTATATTTCGTTATGTATAGGAATACATCACATCCTATGCTGACAGAAATACCTACTTAAATATTTATTTTTATGGTATAATTTTAATTTCAATAGCATTCTTAGTTAGTTAATAATACATTCTTTAATACCAGAGTAAATATTATCAATTTCATGTAACACCAAAATTATATTTCTTGTTCATCACAGGGTCAATATTTTTGAAAAACACTCATTTTCATTGTTCTTGAATAAAGAAGCATGAAATGATGGTTATGTGTAATGTTTGTTGTTTAACCATGCTGTATACACACTGAACATTATCTGTTTATATTTCTACAGAGTAAATATGTGAGGGAACATAACAAATCCGATTCAGACTCACCTCCAATAATAACCACTGAGCAAGTGGCAGCCAGGACATCAACACTCAGTGATGAGGATTCTGTTAAATCTTATGATGTACAATCTCAAAAGTGTAAGTAAACAGAAAATTTAACTAATCTTTTTTATGTCAAATGTATCATAAACAGCCGGAAAGCCCACACTATATGTGTCTGTGTGCCCATGCCTGTCGCCTATAAACATTTCTAACATGAGAGGGGATACTAATGTGTTAGCTGCTTTGAAGGAACTTAATGTATACTAGAAATAAATATTTTATTGCTGAAAGCATATGAGACCTTCAATGTGATATAAACAGTGGGATAACCTCTTAATTTATGTTATATCTAATTTACTGGAGCTTTATCTATAATCTTCAAGTAAAATAGGCAAGTAAGTGCAGTTGGTTCATCTTTAGAAGACAGTTGTGAATGCTAATTACTTATAGGTAATTTCCTAAATGGTCTGAAAATTTTCAATAAAAATTAAATCTCTTAGATTGTAATTGATTAACAGTATGTGGAACTAAATATAAGGCATCATACAATTTTTTTTCAGCAAATGATGCAACTTTAGATACCTCTATCAACAAGCCTCATTCTCCAACAAGTAGCATTACATCACAACGAAAATTGGAATGGGACTCTTTGGCTGATGTTGGCTATGCTAATGAAAGTGACAGAAAGACTTCAGCTTCCAGTCTTAGTACATTAGAGAGACTAGCTTTAAAACAACAGTACTCGCATAATGATTCAAGGCAAAACATTGAACTGGAACCCCCTACATCACATTCTACACCCGTTGAAGACATTGAATCAAAATCTAAAGGCAAAAAAGTGTCAATGAGGAAAACCACTAAGGTTTATCAGAAAGATGTTGATCTTGTTGAATTAAATTTGCCACATGGTTCACAAACTAATCTCCCACAAGCAATAAGTGTAAATTTAAGCAAACATATTTCCTTTAATGTTGAAAGGGATGGGGAAATCAATATTGACAATATAAAGAGTAATATCTCTGTATCGCCAGATAAAGTTATTGAAACTCAGAGGAGCAGCAAAGAAAAACGGGATAAAGAAATTCAAACTTCCCTAGAATCTAAAAAAGACAGATATACAAATTTGACAAATGTGCCTACAAATGCTCCTGTAAACACTCAAAAATTTCCTGTGTTAGTAAGTCTTAATACTTTAAGAAAGAGAAATAGACAAAAAAAATTGAGGACAGCTAGAAAAAAGTTTAAAAATAAAGCTAAACCAAAAGTGGACAAGAAAAATGTTATACAAGAAAAGTCTACAGGACAAGTTTCTGAGGCAGAAAGCTTTGAATATATGCCTGGTCATATGTATAACGCAAATAATATGAAGATAAATCAAAGTAAAGCAACAAACGTTGGAAATAAATCTAGTTTAGAATCAAGTGTTGGTTTAACGACAGATTCTAGTAAAGGATCAAAATATTCTTTTTCCAAAGATTTAGAGAAGAGTATTGACTTATTAAAAATCGTTTTACAACAAAACAATAATGATTCTACACTTAAAAAGAAACTTATCAAAGAAGTTGTTCAGAGACTTATCAAATCTAAATACAGAGATGATGAAAGTTCTACTGACTTCTTGTCCGGCTTAAGTTTTAATAGTAAAACAATAGGCTGCAATGAAAAAAATCACAATACAAGTAGTACTTCAGGTTCTAATAATATTACGGAAAAAACCAAGTTAACAAGACCAAGAAAATCTATTTTACGGATAGAAAAATTTAACTCTAATGTGATAGCGTCTACTTCGCAAAGTGCGCCCAACTTGCCCTCTATCGCTAATATTGAAAAATCGACTACTTCAGAAACATCTGAACCTATTGTCTTTTCCATCACAGATTCTGATACATCTAATAAAGGAAAGAGTTCTTCAGATATAAAAATAACGCAAACGTCCTCTGAAAAACTCTATAAAAAGTACTTAGAAGCATTAAGAAGAGAAGAAGCGTATAAGAAGCATTTGAAGAACAAAGAGAATTTCTTAAAACAGAAGCTTGTTAGTTCTGAAACAGCACTTACACAATTAGAGCATGCTGATTTAAAATCAAAATATAAATTGAGGACTTTATTAAAAGATTTAACACATAATAATTATGATGATGGTTCAGGAGATGGCCAAAAATTGGAAGGACAGAGAGACTATGAGATGAATCCCTTTTTAAACAGGCGAAGAAGTCAGTCTGTATATACACTTTCTTCAGGAAATTGTGATGGTCAGAATAAGAACTATAACTTTAAAAATAGAATTCAAGGTTGTTCAAAAACAAATCATGATAAAAATGAGTATCATTATTGTTGTTGTCCCTTCCATACAGAGCATGATAAGATTGGATTTACCGACAGTGCTGTACAGGTCAGCATGGAATCTGAAAATACTACAAAAAAGAAAAAAATCGAAGAACATTTGTATGGGAATATCAAATGTATGAGATGTAATAAGGAATCTCCTCGAGATATTGCTATGTTTGTCTCAGATCCTTTGTCACAAATAAAGGACAATGAATGTAATTGTGTATACACTGACAAAGGTACATCATTAAGTAATGTACCTGAATGTTTTCTAATTCACAAATGTACACGGTTAGTAGATAAACCTGTTCAACTAGGTGATACTATTACCATAAATTCAAATATAGAACAGAGTCACAAAAATAAAATTAATACATGTACTTGCAAACCAAATGACATTCAATTAAAGACGAGACAAGGACAGTGCAATTGTAATGTTTTAGATGGACAAAGGAAGCATGCTAATTTGGATATTATTTCACTGCCTCACAGTACTAAATCATCACAGACTGACATTGATTCAAGTCAATTGTTACAACGAAAATGTAGTGTGAAAAGTGTTAGTTCTCAGTCCTCTGAAAGCACACATTTTATAAAAAACAGCAATATGAAATGCAAAGTAGGGGAGACTAATATCCATGGATTTGAAAACAATCCCAAGAAATTTATTAATGAAGCTGTGAGGAGTATTCAAACAGAAATTAGTATCAATCCAAGAATTTCAGATCCTTCTCTGTCAGATATTAATATCGTAGACAACAAGGAATGCGCTAAACTTATAAGCGAAAACCGCAAACAAATTTCAACATCAAAAACTGAAAGTAATAATGATAATGTGAGCGAAAAGGATTTTCAAGTATGTTGTGGTAGCAAACCTAATAATAATGTTCACATGGCATATTTAAATAAAAAAAACCAATCTGATATAGATCCCATTGACGATAATCAAAATACAAATTATATAGACCAATTCACAATACCAATACAAGGCACAAACATGACTGTTAAAGTAAATTTGGGCAGAAGAGAGAATGCTATAAATTCAAATAAAACAACAAAAACTCAAGGTATTGTAACTGAAACAATGAAAGTTGTTGAAGAATTCACTTCTTTAAGAGATGACTGCACCAAAGGCGTTCAGTGCAATGAAGCAAGTATTTTTCAGCAAATCGATGAAGACAATGTTAAAAATAATGAGGGAATGAAAATACCCCAGAATACTAATGATTGTTGTACAGTTAATATGTTGCCTAAATACCACACATATCCAAAAAAAGATAGGTGTAATATTCGGAAGCCATTGGTTCGTACCAATACAGATGTAACCATGGAAGGGCTCGATTCCTTTAAAATAGACCTGAAAAAGCCTAATAATATGACTGAAAACCTGCAACAATCTCATTACAATAACCAGAAAATTTCAACTGACAATCATAGACATGCAACCGATCAACAAATACAATCTAATTACCGAAATGATTTCGGAAAACATAGTACGGCCTCATCCACAAAATCTTTTAAGAGTGATGACGCTACGAAAAATGAGGAAGAATGGCAGTGCAGAAAAACTAAAACTCCCACCAGTGAAAGTTGCACTCAATTTGACATGAATAAAGATCCTGTATTAGATCTAATACAAGATATAACGAATCGCTACTCAAAAAATGACGTTGAAAAAAGCAAACGAAAGAAATGTTTCAAAGAAATTGTGTCTCTTTTAAATTATCTTTTGAATACTGATGATAGTACAGATGAGCAGAACAAAAAATCAAGTGAGGTTGGTGCAGTTTCAAAGGAAGAGAGCATTCCAAATAAAGAAACTGTTGAAACAGTATGCTGTCCATCAAAAACTTTTGTTGATAAAGGAGTACAGTTATCTATCAAGAAGTCAAAGTCGAATAAATCTCCAAATACCAAATCTGACAAGTCTGAGGTTCCAGTTTCTACAGAATTTCCTACTACATCATCTGATTCAGCCACATGTAAAGTTCTAAATAAAATAAAAAAAGAATGTGAAAAATATCATCAAAAACGTTGCAAAACACAAAACGGTTTAAAAACATGTGAAACTTCAAGCACTACATCAGTTAATTGTGGTCAGTGTAAGCGAGTCCACCATTGTTACTGTATTAGACATAAATGTAGGAGCCACAAGGCTAAAGCTGCAGACAAATCAAAGAAAAAGTGTGTTGCTTACAATTTAATTTTACAGACTTCAGATAGTGTTGTAAGTGAGGAGACTCCAGCTGGCCATAATCGTATACCTTTAAAAAATATAATAGTAAGGGTACCATCAAAGAAGAGGCAGGTTGAAAATGTGCCTTTAAGGGAAATGGCCGCTAAGTTTGAACGTCAAAAACAATGTTCACCAAATAGAGATCACAGATCGAGAAGCTTGCCAAATGATTCTGAGATGTCTAGTACTGAAGAATTTCTGAGGAATGCACAAACTTACACTGTACGAGAATATTTGGAGCGAAATCGACCAGATTTCGTTGAGAAGAGTTCTCGACGTCAAGACTGTTTGAAAGTTATCAATGAAACTAGGTAAGATTGGCACAGAACAATATAAACCTATTTATTATCAAATTCCAAAGAGCTCACCAACTTTTCCTACTTCAGGCCAGAGGTGTGCCCTTCTCGATATTACAAAATGGTTGTGGTACATAGTCCTAAATGTGTGCCTAATACTTGCTTGGAACCTGGCAATATGTATTGTGGAGGTATTGTTTATGAATTATAAATATATTGCGTGAAATTTATAGATGTCAGTTCATATTGTTTTCTAATTTGACTAAATAATGAATATATTTGCTAACCAGTAAAGACATAGTGGATTGTTAGAAATGTAGTAATATCTTTATTGTAAAAAAAATATGTTAATAGTAAGCTTTACTGAAGTAGTGTTATTTCTAGGTATGTCTGTAATGTGTAACCGGTGTGTTGATCCCTATATGCATGTTCAAAACGAAGTAACAAGAATTGGTGAGATGTTTGGATTTGATTTTAGCTATCAATTATAGTAATCTTTAATCGTTGGAATGCACACATGATTAATTTTCTGTGAGACCTAGGTGTAATTTTTATGTGAAGTAAGAGGTCTTCAGCTAACTTTTTAAAGATTATGATGGCTTTATTGATAGTCATACACCCTTGTGAAGATATTACACATGCAGGAGGGTGTGGTACAATGAGTAATTTCAACCAATAATAAGAATAATTTATAGGATGTAAAAAACAAGTTTCTCGTAGATGTAATCTCAATTGTTTTTACAATTATTGAAAAGACCTTATTTTATTCAGTATTCAAATATCAGATATTCGAAATTTTCAGTAATGAAGCAACATTTAAAATAAAAGACTTTGAATTACTTTTGAATATGGTTAAAAATTTACATTGTACCCTCTTTTTCTTTAATTTTTATATTTTAAATAATTTCTTTATTTAGTGAATAACATGGTACTTTCTTCTGACTTTTTCATCGTTCTTGGGCTTAAGTAATGTTACATAGTCTTGCCTTATCGATTTCAGAGCGCACGAACGGGATGCCAAACGGAAACTGTTGTCACTGCAGCTGGACAGACAACAGACACTGAGCAGTTTGACCGACGAAGAACTGAGGCACTTCGCTAAGCAACTTACTGAAGAACTTCGCCGTAAAAAAGGTAATAATAAAAAACAGGCTTTCACGTAATGGACCCGTTACGTCTTATGCTATTGTTCATAAATTGTAACATAGGTGAGAATTTTAATCACTACTACTAAAATAGAGGGGCCATGCACTGGCCCTGTTCCGTTGCACTCCAGTATAAAACTTTGGGAGATATTTTTCTAGAATTTCGTTAATATACATTGTAGTAGATCAATAATTGCTGAACATTTTACTGTTTAATGTTTTGTGAGTATACATATACGTGATTAGGAAATACAGCGATTAAGGTTACGTATGTTCTTTCGATGTAGCTTGCCATCAAGAAAAATACGTGAGTGAAATCTGTACATAATTTGATAAAATTACTTCACGCCTGTGCTTTCTCTAAGGGGTGGGCAAATGATGTATAGTACTTACGCGTTTCACGTCCCACAGAACAGGAGGTGAGCCGATTGTCAATACCAACCTTGCAAAATCCAGACTTTGAGTTACTACTATGAATTTTAAGTTAAAAAAACCCAATAATAACAGACCCCGGGATAGAATTTATGACATAATTTTTTCTTGAGTGAGATATGTATAATTTTAAATTTTCAGTTGCACCGAAATTTATAAGTGAACGTGAAATGAAGAAACATTCGGAGAAAATCTACAAACGTCTGCCGGAAGTGACGCGCAAGAAAGAAGAGTTGAAGAAGGAGAATATTAAGAAGACTAATTTGCTTATGGCGAATATATTTAAAAAGGTAAAACATTTTTTCATTTACACATAGGTATTGTGTTATTATATTTTCATTAGTAGAAGGCGAATTTCATGTTTCTTATTTTCTCTGGATCGTTTTCCTGTGTGGTCATCGTCGTCAAACCTATTTTTGTGGGCATGAGGTTGTCTTCTAGTAGTACACTCATAATATATGAGAATTGATGCAGATGTGTGTAGAAAAGGATAGTAAATATTGATCATATGTTTTATCACATATGGAACTGTGTTCTCATAACTCCATCGTCCATCCACACCTAACTAGTAGACAACAAATGAAAACAATGTATTTCACTAAACTCGCTTTGATAGGTTTTAATGTAATATCCAATTTCAGGACACCAGTACAGTCTTTACAGAACATGCTTTGTCTAATTGTCTGTATTATAGATATCAACGACTAAATCTTTTGTACACATTTAATATATTAAGGTATAAATATAAACTTAAGATCACACCTGTAATCCCTGAGGATGGAGGCAGAGGAGTGTACTACACTCCCACATTTCACCAGTTATGTTTATGTTTCACCAATGCATAGGGGGTGAGCTTATTTTCACCACCAACACCAGGCACAAATTCAGACTCCCAGCCACTACCAGATATTCTAAGTTAGAAAAATCCAGTGGTACTCAACCCAGTATTGGAAGCTAAGACCTCACATGCAACAATTGAACCAATGAGGCAGTATTAATATACTACTTTATTGTTCTAGTGACATAATTGTTACAATCAGATTAAATAAGCATTTAAATTAACATTTGACGGAAACACAAGAATATTTCATATACTTGATGTAATATTTGATGAGAATATAATTAAAAATTTACATGTTCATTTGTCAATATATATATATATATATGTCTGTCAAATTCTTGAGTTTCTATGTCTTGTTAAAATTTAATGTTTGCGGCTAAGAAACTATACACATGTGTGACTGTTTTTGTTATATACAGTATTTTAATTTAAACACATTGTTTCCAGAATCTCCTGAAGAAGACTCTTCGGGGCTCTGTCAATCTGTCAAATTACAGTACTGTGGTGAAAATTTGACTGGACTGAAAAACTACAATTATTGTCCAAAGTTTTCAAACATTGTGTTCCACCTGATGTGATCTGTTTTGTTTTTGACTATGTATTTGTTAATGATAGTAAAATAAATGTATTTCTTTTAAATAAAATGAGCCTTTGTTCAGTTCATACACAGTACAGGCGGAATCTTTGAACTGAAATGTGTGTAATTGAGAAAAATGCTGTGTATCAGCAGTTGGACAATTGTAGGTTTTATGTTTTCATAATATTGGTACCGAGTTTAAAAGTTATTTTACTGTTATAATACGTAGCAGTACAACAACTTGTATATCCATTAACATACTCAAAGGAAAATATGATTGTTTGAGGACAATATAAATATTATAAATATTAATAAGTGATTGATATTTTTTATTTTTAATCTGCCATCTAGGACTGTTGCAAAACATCTAAGCGTATGACCAAGTTGCCTTTTGGCTGTAAATAAAATCATCACATCATGTCTTCTCAAGCTATTTATTTAGGTATGCTTTGAAGGACTAAGGCTTTCAACATTCTCATTCTAATGTGTGACCCTTGTCCAACAGTGGTAGGTAAGTACACCTAAAATATGACAACATGAATACAGATGTAATTGTACCATTACAATTATATGTATATAATATGTTACCATAAAAATAGGTACTTGTGTCGAAAAAAATGATAATTATTGTTTTTTACTTTCATTATGTGCGAATAAATTTCAAATCTGTAAAGATGGAGAAATTTGACATTTGGTGCTCTCTGCCTAATCCGTAAGGGAGCTGGCGTGATGATCTATTAATAATAACAACGTGCGATTTTACGCCGAGGAATTCATAGCCTCTCCATATTAAGCACCATCTCCTTAACTTTCCGCCGATGCACTTTGGTGGACGCGGTTTGAGGAATTTCGCTTACAAACACAACACCGCCTCGCAGCTGCTTGGTATCTGATAAGTTTTCTGAAAATAATCCAGGTGATTAGTAATAATTACTCTAATGAAAACTCAGAAACATTTGGGGGTTTTAAAAAGTAGCCAATTGTATAAATCCTATAAACTTAGATAACTAATTCGTATATAATTAAAACAACAATTAAGTCCACTAGAGTAGGATGACTAATTCGTACACACTAGAAAATTAAATTAATTTTATAATAGTTGTTAAAGGGTTATAAGCATAAATATCAATAACAAGTCCATGTGTGCATCTGGACTGAGGGCCCACTTTTTATTTCTTGGCGTAGCGAATTGAAATTTATAGAGGATTTAGTTAAAATTAGTTAAAACTTAAAGCAAACACTCATAAATTTCTTAAACGTTAATTAAAGATGTTATAGACAAATGTTTTGGGCCCTCAGTTCAGACGCCTACAGAAAGTGGCATGATATAAATCTCAGAAAGTACTACCTCTGTGTCATTAATTTTTATTTCAGAATTTAGTT
>DWTO01004607.1:0-11391 GCA_018244755.1 Jemadia pseudognetus
AGGAACATGATGACGTGTACATAGGGTCCCTGAGACCGAGGTCATCATTAACTTAGAATTAATCAGTTTAAGCTCCTTTACGTGATATTTTTCTACTATCATATGATTAATGTATGTTACATATAATCTAGATTATGAACAATGTAAAATATGTGTAGTTGTTAAAAATATTTGGCGTATAATATATTTTTATTGTATATATATACATAACGATAATTTGACTTTGAAGACAGGCACAACCACCAGTAGTGATACTATGAGACAAACTACAATATGTATGGACACGCTCATAGTATCTTAGTATTTGTAAGCTTTAGATAATATAACCGCATGTAATCGTTAGTAAGAACGGGTGTTATTTCTCATTCTGTAAATAGATTTGTATTCAGGTCATGATTTGTAGGGGCGATCTAGATTGAGGTTTATCGTGACAGTCTGTTAGGTCATGAGGTGGTGAATGGCGACAATCCTTCTGGGCTTTTCCATCGATCATCGACCATCTCCGCATGCTCGTGAAATCATTAATATTTACAGATCAGCCAGGTTCTTATACATTCAGCGACTAAGTGAAACACTATTATTGCATCACAGCGATATCTAAAGTTCCCAACTCGTCAGGTTTTCAACTGTTTTGTGACGCCAATTTTTTTCACTTCATAAGCTCTTGCCTCCTGATGGTTTTGTAATCATGAACTCTAAATCGAAGGATGTCGTTCAAAGCCTCAATAGACATTTAGGAGAAAATGGCATCACAGACGGTCTGTTTAAATGTTTGGTCGTTATATTTGGATTTGGAATAAAGATCAGATTGTAATGGAATAAAAATCATCAATGAATATTATTGCCTATGTTTGACCTTTCTTCAGTTTTTATTCCTATAAGGTATTTTCTTATCTTATTTGGGTCATTGTTATCTTTTACTCTTCATAAGTGACAAGATTCTAAATTATTTCATAACAGATACAAAAATATATTGCTAATAATAATAGAAAGTAATTTTAAAAAATTAGGTTGGCTTAAAAAAGAAATTAACTGGAAATTATGAAATAATGTTTTTTTTTCTCTATAGACAATGAAATCAAAAGTTGTTACAAAACAATATTTTATGTAACGTTTTATTTGGCATCAATAAAAAAAATAATATTATATAAAAAGCAGCTATTAATTTTGTTTTAAATATATTAAGATTTCATATTAAGCGTTTATAGATTTTTAGGTACAAGTAAGGATAATATTTTTGTAATAATTAGCAATAGTTTTTTTTATATAAAAAGGACGGTTATCATTATAAATATATAATGTTTTTGTATATATCGACGGTGTGGTACGGCACGCCACTGTCGACGTTCGCCGCTCGTACCGATAGGCCAGGCCGTCACAATTTCAGGTATTAATCATTATCTTGTAAACTACTACTCCAATTTCGATGTAACTTGCACTGTTCCCTAAGGTGAAATTAATGTAAGCCATAAAAAAGAGTATCACAATCCGATCAATACTTTCGCAGAAATGCGTGCACAAACAAACATTCTTACATAGCCTTATATTTTTTATCTATATTGATTTAGAAGACCTAATAAATTATTATAATGTGAATAATGTTGCAGTTCCAATCATATTACATGTATATGTGCCGAATTGATAACCTCCTTTTTATCAAACAAAGCGTTAAAGCACAATAATTACGTAGGTTATTATAATGTAAGTACCTGTATATTAAGTAATATGAAAAATCCAGGACCTTATGGATGTAATGAAAGTAGATTTTATCGATATACTTTAACGGTAAATGTATTAGGATGACCTAAGTAGCAATTATTTGTACCATTCCTTATAACATATAAGGTTACGTGTAGTTGTAGAGCTGTATAACAAATATTTTAAGATGTATATACATTTAGGTACTATTGTAAGTGGGTTCTGTGAAAAATCAGGACCGAGTAGTTTAAGCTTTTTAAATAGTATTTTTTAACTATATACGTTGCTTGTAATATACTTCGCGTATATATTAATTATCGCTGTGTATATTAAAAGTCGATTGCGACATCACTAAACACGTATAGTTGTAAAGGAATTGTACTATGTACATATATATTTACTTATGGTATCTTAGTATTAACGTAAACGTTCGTAGCAGTTACTGTAACCAAAGTTTTTTCTAAGTATGAATTATGTACAGATTCTCTATATAAACGAAAAGCTATGTGTGTTAAATGTACATTGCGTATATTATGTCGTTTAATTACAAATATATGAATATTTCGAGTTTTAAATCACTCGTGGACAGGTAGTTATGAGAGACATTTTGCAATGTATAGATGTTTGGAATGTGAATCACTGAAGGTAGTGAAACATATTCGTTTGTCACTAAATATAAATATTTTATGGACTCTGCATGTTAATTGCTTCTAGGGCGTCTTGTAAATGCTCGGTCACGATTCGGGAGTAGGTACTATCATAGGGAATGGTGGTATTCGATGTTCTTTATTTACCCTTCTATTATGATATCTACATGGACGTGGAGTATGGAGTAATATTATTACGTCAGAGCGTCAATATTTTCCACCCCTAGCATTCCCATTGCTTATAAGACGCCTTATTTTTCTACTTCGTGGCGAACAGATGCCTGCCGTAGGACCCCTATATAATTAACTCTTAATACGTATAATCTTTTCGTAACATCTCAGTGGACTATAACGAAATTTTTATATAGACTGTCGATCTGCTTATACACATTTTACCAATAAAATTGAATTATCTATCAATGTATAAATTATACAGCGACATCTATAGACAATCTATATCAAGAGTCGCTTAGGCGCTGTCCGAACGTGGATACTTCTGTTTTGTGTTGAACACCAGCACCCGGTAGTTAGGTGTGAATATTTTACTCTCACATAATATGACATCACTACTTCACTCGCTAAGGCAGCAACTATTGTCTTTAGTACCTTATCCGCGACGTAAACAGGTTGCTAGCCAGTGTCCCTTGCGAGCAACAAGACACTAACACACTTTTGTCGTACACGGGTCACGGGTCGCAGTCGTCAGACAGTGTTCAGTCTCGCTTTGTGCAGGTATCCAAAACTGAAAATACCGTTGGCGTTGAATGCTAATATTTGTTAATTTACTTGTGACTACGGACCGCGACGATGTCATCGTCGACGTGTACCGTTAAAACAAGTGAACTACGTGCTAATCAATCCACGTCAGTTGTGACACTGGCTGATACACTATAACTCAAGCACCAAAGTGCCGATGTCCTTTAGCGAGCAATCGGTCAATGTGTCCGGTTGCCGCAATCGGACGTCGTATCTACGTTTTTATATGACAGTGTCCCGTGTCGGTAACTAAACAGTTTCTTATTTCTACGTTCGCTCAACGCCTTATATATTATTACAATATATTTTCTTATTGATGTATGTATGCATGCTGCGCGTATAAAATTCATCAAATATTCTGTGTTATTTATTATATATGCATATTATAGTAAAAGAAAATTAAAACTTATAAAGTAATGATACTACTGAGGATATTCTTACGTACTTACTCGTATCTATTAATAGTGACAGTAGAGGTAGTTCAAAGAATTACCTACTTTATATCTATGGAAGTGATTTTTTTTTCTTTCTATGTATTTTGATGTTGATATTACATATTCATATGATATGGGTGTTGTATGAAAAATATTTACTCTTTTACACTAATTAGCATTGATTGCATATTTCACATTTAATATTGATGTCTATGTAGTTACCTTATGTGTCTATAATATATCTTGTCCCAATGTTGGGTACGAATCTCAGTATCTCGCTCAGATTGTAACTAACACTGCTGTAATGGAAGCTATATCAAGAAATGAAAAAAAAAATGTTATATTTATTTTGATTAAGCTTTTTAAACTTGTGTTTTTAATGTTAGCAAGCAATTTAATAAAGGGGACATTTTATAGTAATTTTTTTTGTGTTTATTTTGCTATTAAATCTTGAATGAGAAGTTTTGTAAACATCTGTAAGTGTTATAAGATGTCAATTGGAACAGTTTTGAGAAATGTGTAAGCTTAACAAAATCTGCGGTGTTTTTTTTTTAATTATGTAACAATTCATGTTAATTTATTTTGCCAATAAATTATGTTAAACGTAACACATGGTTGTTTTATTTGACAAGAGACCTGAATCATATTAATTCTTAAATACATATGTAGTATGATAAATATTAATTATAAATTAACACTTGCTGAAGCGGTGAAGGAATCCATCTACATAAAACCTACAAAACCTTCATTTTCAAATGATTTTCTCTAAAGCATATGAAATCTCTCAATCTGTACGTGGGCAGCTTTTTCACTCAGAGTCTGCGTATAACGAACAAGAAAACAAGTGGTTGATGACGTAATGCTAATAATTTAAACACGAGTGTATCATACACTCGTATGAATCATTACACAGTGCAGGAAATAGTACAAAAGGTTATTATATCAGCTTCATTAAAGTACGCAATGTTGACTAAACCGACCGAAATAACACGATAAAATAGATGAGAGAAACAAATAGATTATAGTCAAAATTATATTTTGAAAGAATCTGAAATTCGCTAAATGCTCACACGGATTTATAAAAGGAAATATAGAATCAGCAGAAGAGCAGATTCATTGTTATCACAAAAATTAAAGTTTTTCTATTGAGAGAAATGATAAACTGTTACAAAATGTATTATATCAACCGCATATTCGACCTCTCAATGTTTATTTACAGCTCTTATTAAAAAGAAACAAAGTAATTTAAAGGAATTATCAACACATCAAAAATATACACATGTTATGTTAAATAACCAAGAATCCACGCTTTGGTTGAACTTGTGTTAATAAGACAACAATGTAAACCTTTACAATCCTTACATTACGTGAAGTTTGGTTTATATCGAGCTAACATCCTCACTCGATTGTCTTATTGTGAGCATTACCACCGTCATAGAGCACATGGCAGCACTATCGCCTAGGTGGCAGTAGCGTCGCGTTTGAATAAAGGGCAACTACGCCCCGATTAAATAGATGGCAGCACGATAGACTTTGACATTGTGTTGCCATGAGATGTATCAGACGTAGTTTATAATCACAGGTCTCGTTAGTTCTTTTTAATGTATAGGACCTGATTAAGTATATACATATGATTAAGTAGAAGTTTAATACGTTTTTTTACCTTAACAATACTTTGGGCTTTTATGTAAATCCCTCATAAATGTCTCTGCACACTCAAAAAAAGAACCCGGATAATACACAAAGAGAAATACATAATTACAAGTTTGAAACTATATTTTAAATGTTCCGCACAGA
This sequence comes from Jemadia pseudognetus, assembly GCA_018244755.1. NCBI lineage: Eukaryota > Metazoa > Arthropoda > Insecta > Lepidoptera > Hesperiidae > Jemadia > Jemadia pseudognetus. The sequence continues at coordinate 5,333 of DWTO01004607.1, forward strand.
AATTTTGATTGCTTCAGGTATCCGTGGATCATCATCAGCCTATTTCAGTCCACTGCTGGACATAGGGACCTCCCAAAGAGAGTTACGTGCTTGAATATAGGGGAATATAGGGGAATATAGTTGAAAAAATACGCTAAAAGTAACATAATTATGTTTGGACCTTGGCCCTTTTCAGAGGATAATAGAGACATTTTCTGATTAGCCGCCATCTTACGGCATCTCAACGAACTATCCTTTGCTATCATAACGTATCTACAAACTTTCTTTTGTTGTTATAGACAGTTACCCTTGTATATGATACAGAAAGTTTTTTTTCATACACACAGATGGCGCTGTAACATACAACACGAATATGTAGAACGGTAAATAAACGAAAGAATAATTTGAAACATAATAAAGTAACTTAACATCACTTTAGTAACTTTAATCTCTAAAGAGCTAGGCAGAGGAGCGTAGTACATTGCCACGTTTCACCAGTTACGTTCAGGTGCCATTATATGTAGAATAGGTGGTGTCTATTGCCGTACAACGGGAACAAATCCAGACTACGAACCACTACTAGAAAGTTTTGTTAGAAAATCTGATATAGAAAAATCCAAGAGCCCAACCCGGGTATTGACCCGAGCCCTCTTCACTCAATCTTTATGAACTCATTTTCATGATTTTATTAACCGTAGACTTGTTTCTTAAATGGTGCTGTTGACCTCTCATAAGATGAGAGAGAAACTAAACTGTCCTTTATGTTAAATACCCTTGGAATAAATATTTTCGATTAATTAATAGAGAAATTTTAAAAAAACTTTCCGCGTTTAAACTAACTTCAAAGCTTGGTAAGCTGGACAATTTATGTTTCGGAGAGTCGTCTCCTGCCTCTTACCTTCTGCTAATTTATATCTCGAACATTGTACAATTTACAATTCAATTCTTGTCTCAGTTTTCAGTGGCATGTCGTAAACTAATTGCGTTTATTGACAGTGTATGATATAAAGTGTATCGTTACAATCTGTTTAAAGCTGAAGATCGAGCTCAATGCCATGGAGAGGCCTGTGTCCAGTGGCGAACGGAAAGAAGCTGCTGTTAATGTTGAATCTGATTTAGCGCAGTCGGCTTCATTTAATGAAGATATTATTCTCGTATCGTACTATTTGCGTAATATTCACTACTCTACAGTGCTCCTGTCAGTACAAGTTTTTCATCCTCGTTTCTCTTTGAATAACTCTCGAGACATCTGTATTCATGAATTTTATGAATATTTATCTAAATAATAACTATTCGCTGTATTGTTATGAGACATTATTCTTAAAATAAAATCGACGTTAATGTATATATGTCATTTAACAAAATAGCAAAATGTGAAGAACATTGAATGGAAAACACGAGGAACAAAAAAAACTATCTGTAGTTTGAAATACATATTTCCATCAAATCTCAAATTGAAATTGTACGAGTATTAGTTCGTAACAAAACTTAAGTTGGATTTTAGAACTGCTATTCTCAAAGAAATATACGATGATATAATAGAACGAAATAAGTAATATTTCTCTCCCCATAGCACCCGCGAAATATGAAGTAATTAGACGCGGCACTTAACCGCGAAACTGCGTTGACCTTCGTGTTGTATCTACTAATTGTAATGATGAAATTATATACTAAAATGAAATAAACTGTATCTGAAACGCCATATTATTCTTCATATTATGTACATCTTATGAATTACTATACTTTAAATGTAATTTCATGGGCGGTTTATAAATGATTACATTTTTCAGCAGTTAAATCACAGTAATGGCGAGTAATGTAGGTAGGTATTCGTTAGACAAATCAACATTGATAATACTTTACTTATACTTATAATCTAATTGATTCCACGTCAACATAAAATTGTTAAGTTTAAATACGGTGTGTGTGCGTGTGTAAAGTCAACTACATACTTTGTACATAATTTATGTATTGAGAAATGTATACATGTATTTAGTTTATCAAATGCTTCCCTACCGTAGCACATAATATAATCTGTCTTGAGATCAGATGTTAGAAGAAACCTACTTATCTGGTCTTATTCAAGTAAGGAAATGTAGTGTTTGAATGCTGATTGCATTTACCTTCAAAGCTTGCTCACGTGACATTAAACTTTATGTATGAATGTGATAAATTACAAATATGGCAAAAAAAATCATTACTCGCTTTCCGCGGCTAAAGCGCTGAGTTGATTTTGATGAATTTTATTATTGAGATAGTTTGAAGTATATACTACGTTATAGGTAAATTTCTTTTCAACCCCTCAGGGCGAGTTGTGGATTTTTTATTAAGGAATGTTCGTCAACAAACTTAACAAAGGGATTGTTTCAGGACTATGAAATATAATTAATTTTAATCAAGAATGGTGGATTCTCCGAATGTTTCTTTGCGACCTTCGCAACATATTGGTAACGGCTTGTAAATATGTATAAATAACGTAACAACGTAACATTACGGCTGTATAACCTAGAGGGGTAAACAGAGGAGTGTAGTACATTCTCACGTTTCACTAGTCGCCTTTACACCCGGTAGGTATATAACAGGAGAGAGAGAGGAGAGTACCTAATAAGCAGTAAAAAGAAATTCGATATTAGCCACAGCTAGCAGAATGACATGTAATCCCTTCTGATAGGAGACTCATCTTCAATAGTGGAAAGTTAAAAAGGTTGAAGATGGTGTTAACAATTTTTATTGCCTGCAGCGACCACGCCGAGGGGTCACAAATTGTGCTGTTGAATAAAACGGTAAAATGATTGTGTATTTTACACTTACAATATGGTAAAAGAATTAAATGCGGTCATACGATTACACCATTATTAAAAATTGCTTTTATTATTTCTATTATATACGAATAACAATATAAATAACACTCTCAAACATATTTTGTACGGATTGAACACAAAATGTTCATTTTTCTATGTTGTGGATATTTCTAACGTGCACGTTATTTTATTTCCTCAATATTTATCTGTTATTTATGACAGACAGAGGCATAAATGTCGGATATAAATAGGGCAGTAAGTGCGAAAAATTACAAGTACTTGTTGGAATATACGGAAAAAACTGCCGCATCATTGGACTCATAATACAGTGTTCATATTTACGTACTCATGGGTATTATTTGAAGGAGATATTGTATGATTATATATGTAGGTATTCTGTTGATAAATGAAGAATTAAGGGGCAAAGAATAAAGTAAATATTTTCCGTGTGTGTTTTATAAAAGAGGACTTAAGATTAATATGAACGCAACTTGGCTAATTATTATTTGCCACATTTTATAACCATGTTAGTTGCTTACATTCTTTTGAGGGTTTCGAATTCGAATGTCAAAGTTTTAATATAATTGTTACTGACTTTGTACTACGTTAACACACGGTTTCGTAAAGAGCAGCGCGAAGAGCGACATCTTATGTTGAGTTCACGGGAGGGTAATAAACTTGCTCTGTCATTAACAATTTCGGTACAATCGCATACACTCCAAGTCAACGTCCTCATTATTGGAGTACAGCCGATGAGAGATATTGCAAGATTTCGTCGAACGAATCAACACAAATTGCTTTTAAGAAAATTAAGCTATCTTTTAATTAATTGATTTCTGTATTGATATAAATAATTGTTAACCTGTTACTGGGTATTAAAGTGTTTATAGTTTCCGAAGGGCATATCTAATATTACATGAAACAGTTAAACGTAACATCACGCCTGTAATCCCCGAAGAGGTATGCGGAGGAGTGTAGTACACTCGCATGTTTCACCAGTTACGTTTATGTCCCATTATGGAGTTGGTGATGACCCTATTGCCATACACCGGGCACATTTCCAGACTCCGAGCCACAACTAGAAAATGTTAATTAGGAAAATCCATTAGTGATAAAGTTATTTCATGTTATACCTACAAGCAATCGTGTACCGTGCAACATAATATATTCTACGCACGCATGTGTATCGTATCTTGTTGTTAAAGCTATTGTCGATACTCCATAGAACGTGTTAACTGAACCTCCTGGTATGCAGTTATCATACGGTAACAGAACCTTAAGTTCAGACGACTTAAAATTCTTGTAAAATTCGCTGTAGTCGCAATGTGCGCACAGGATGCGACAATCGCTAAAATAAAACGTAACTTCAAGCCTGTAATCCCCGAAGAGGTAGGCAGAGGAATGCAGAACACTCCCACGTGTCACCGGTTAGAATAAATATCTAATAAAATAGACTCATATTTACGAATACCGTGGAGGTAAGTAAAGACACGCATATTATTACTAGTATTATTATTGGGTCACGACAGACCCCTTATGGGGTAAGCAGGGGGCAGTGACATGAATAATGTTTTTTAGTAAGGATATCGTTACATCATCCTTAACAATGTTTCATCCTTTGTGAAGACTAGAAAGATTTGGTTCTCACCTGCAAAAGCAGGTCGCGAATGTTCGCGCGCGGTAGATACAGTACCTTAAGCCTGTGTTAAGTGAACCGAAGTCTTTTAGGGCGAGTTTATCATTACTTCGGCTGGAAGTTGAATGATCGTACGATGACTTCACTAGCGCGCAATCTAGCGACGTTTTATATAGACATATAGATAGATAGATATTTATTTCCTATATACCTTTAATTCGTTACTTCATGTCGACTTGCCACATATAGAGTTTAAACGAGAGAATTTTAAGAAACTTTATATGTACATAAAAGAGCAAAAGTAATAGTCTAACTAAAACAATAGTATCGATAAATAATACTAAATAATACTCAACCTATCGCTGTAGCCGATCTGAAAACATGACGAAGACTAGACGTTTTTAGCTCATAAATAACTTAACTTGAATTGAAACGAAAATTGTTTTTAAATTGTGGCTATTTTCTAACACCTATTGTATATTTATAACAAATGTAAAAAACTGTATAAGGGCTTACGTTTTACAACGGTCTCAACTTTTAATACGTATATAATAGGTGAGGAGTAACCTGTTAAGATTTATAAGTCCCTAATAATAATTTTCTTATGTTAGTGTACGTCAAATTCAGATGTTAACAAATGAAACAGCTCAACTCATAATATGGTCGCTAATGAATATAATCGTAAACTAAATTTATCATGTTCCCCTTGTATTAAAATTGGTATTTTTTAAAATTGGTATCTGAGTCGTTACTCATTATTACATTTAAATGAATACATACATATAAGTTGAATTAAATTTCATTTTTAATTACGCGTCAATTTTAAATTACATCTAATGTAATTAATTATATATTACATTACATGTCATTTTTTATTTATACATATTATGACAAAATTTAAATTTTAAGTACTTTACGGTAATAAAAGTTACTTAAATATACAAAACGCGTTTTCAACAATACAATGGAAAACTAAAAGGCTGTGAAATGAGTATAATAAACACATTAATAATTCAAAGCGCTCACAGACTTTGACACTGTCGGCACTGAGACTTAGCTTCAATTACGTGTTGCTCGGACCGTAGTCGAAATACGTTTCAAATGTCTACGTACAGTGCGGAATAAATTGGACTCATGAATAATAATAATTTTATACGACAATTTACAATTCCAAATTATGTAGCGCCCATGTTATGGTGGCTGTTAAATTATATACCTGTACACGTATTTTTGTTTTATAATTTTTTTACACACTTAATTTTCTTAAACAAACAAATATAGGTTCTGTTGTGTTTTATTATTTTTTTACACACAAAATACTTGTGTTCAACACACAAATCTTCAATCTGGTGTTCTGGTAGGAATTGTACCCACGACATCCTATTATAATTTATTTAATTCTTCTACTATTTTAAAAATGGCGCTTCTATCCGTTCATCAAGAATATCAAGACTATTATAGAAATTTACAGGCCATAAATTAAAAATTCTGTAAAATAATGAAGTGTAAATAAATAAATAATGTTAAGCTACTTTCTGTGTAGTAGTTTGTAAGATTATTTATCTCGTAACTTCACGCCTGTAATCCCCGAAGAGGTAGGCAGAGGAATGCAGAACTCTCCCACGTGTCACCGGTTACGTTTA
>DWTO01004608.1:0-11389 GCA_018244755.1 Jemadia pseudognetus
GAGTCACTTCACTCCGACATGGTCTAAAAAATATTCCTTCCATATGAACATCTTTGTACATACATATATTTACAGATAAGAATGACGAGGTGCGATACCTCAATGTAGGTACTCGTACGTGTGTTGTATCAAGAAAAACATGTCTTACTAATTGAAACTTGTACATATAAAGGTTCTTTTAATATTTCCTTAGCTTCCTCTCCTTAAAATCAAATGTTCTAGAAAGAAGTTTTTCTACAAGTATATTAAACCAGCATATTATACGAAAACTCTTTGCAATATTAAATTTCTTATTTCCTGATTTTATAAAATAAAAATCTAAAGTCAAAATGAATCTTCAGTGTCGCTGTTTGTATTAAGATAAATCACAACAAACACGCAAGTCACACCTTTGTTCACAGAAACAGAAAACATACAGGCCCTTGTGCAATAAGCGCTCAAGCGACTAGAATTTCTACACGCAAATTTTAATAGTTATATATCCAACATGATTTCAAGAACTATGTAGGAATCACATTACAATAGTTTTCTATGTTACTATTTTGATTTCCCGTCAGTAAATATTAAACCAGATTATACTATAAATTAACGTCAATTTGTAAATAGATACAAGTTAAATTATTAATTTAAGGTGCGCCTCATTTTTCAGCGTTATATTATGCAACATTCACCTGCTATCAACAGAGACGGATTATTTTAAATACAGAAGTATCTATATTATCCTACCAGTTATGTATTTAAGTATATATAGTACACCAACATGACACGCTAGTACATAACAAGAGACAAAGGGTCAATGCAACTAGCTAGTCGCTCAGTTGTTATTACAGTTAGAGGTGAAGTGTAGACTGTATGTAGGCTGTAATTGGGTTAACGAAGGGGAATAAAAGCTTGTAAAGAACGATACAAATCAGTGGATTGTATTGTCATATTAAACTGTTAAATTAATATGTGAGAAGAGATCGTATAAAATATTATCCACCTTTATATTGATCGGTGCGAAGTAAGACTGTGAACTTTAGAAGAGAGGAGACTAAGAGATAATAACGTAAGCATGTACTAGTTGTTGAGTATGCATAGCAAACCACTATCGACGATACTCTAAAGTCAAAAGTATGCTAATAAGCATACACTTTGAGTATTTTCTATCAGATACGAATGAGTATATTGTAACGGATAATGCGAAAACGCTTTTAAGATCCGGGTGCCCAGGCTTCTTGGAAAATGAAGGTGTTTCTACGAGAGTGCGCTTAAGATGCTTGTGTCACAGATTAAATGTGAAGTAGAAATGGCACGTGAACGCTATCCGCGTAATATTGTTATTACATTATTCACGCGCACAGTACAGATAACGAGCGGAAACACAGTATCAAGATTCGTCTCAAATTTTCCTACAAATTCTTTGGTCGGAAATTGAATAATAAAGTGAATGAAAATTGTGTTTATAAAAATTAAAATTATTAATCTTTTCCTAGATTCGAAACAAATCTTCGAACCGATTTGTAACAACTTCACTTTTAATTATTTTTTTATTTTCATAATGCGAGTTATTTGTTACCTACATAAGGATGTTCTCTAGCCATGGACATTACACAGCGATTGTAATTGTTCACTTTTATGTGCTTTAGTAGTAGTAATAACAATGTTTATAAACGTTTTAATGGCCACTTTTTATTTTAGTTTAATTTAATTTTAATAAAAACTAATTGTTGCAACGCGACGAAGACAAACGAATTTTCCTTAATCTACCGACAACGAACTCAGATATCCAAGATATATGCCTTCTTATGTGAAACTTGTACGTATAAGGGTTCTTTAAAAATTTCCTTAGCTTCCCCTCCTTAGACTCATGCGTTCTAGAAACAAGTCTCACTATATTAAATCAGTATCTGTGTGAGTATTTCGCAAAGAAAATTGATATATTGCATTAATGCAAAAAAATTAAAAAATGAGTATTACTTTCTGACATTATACTGTACATTGTACTTGAAGCTAGCAACATTACTGTAATTTAAAGGAATATTTATCGAAAGTTAGACAGTGACAGGGGATGAAGTTACTTGTGCTACCTGTGAACGTAGTTAAAGAACTTCTTGATGCTTTTGACATGATGCAGCGCGCTTTTGCCGAAAATGTTTAATATATAAGAAAAGTTTTGTGCCGGAACAAGCCGCGCCAGTTCCAAGTACTTAAATTTTGTTGTTCATAGAACAAGCATCTGTCACATTTACTTCCATAGAATTACAGCTATTTTAACATATGGAATAGTTGAGCATTTTGAGCGACCGTTCGAAAACATATCACAAATTTTTTACATAAATTTTTATCATTCGTAAACATAACACTTTTATCATTATCATGGGCTTACTCGTATCTCAGTCCATTGCTATACTGTGTTAATTATTACATATACATATGTCTTGTATATAATTCTGTTGTAATGTATTTGTAATTTGTATTATAAAATATTATTTAGCGATGAACGTGGCTTATTACGTGGGTAAATCCAACAAGGATGTGGCATAGGTGACAAAATGTTATCCTGGACTTCGATCGGCTGCAAACCCGTGGTGTTACTCCCTATAGTATTCGTCGGAAGCCCGGGCACGCTTTCCCCTTCTTCGACGCTACCTACAGCGCCAAACTGTCAAAGGATCCACGCCGACTCATTAACGGAACGGAGCTGGGTTCCCTCTAGCGAGCTAGATGATATACAGATTGGTTTGCAAACCATCTTGGTTTCTTATCCCTCTTCCGCGGACATAAAAATTAATCTAAGCGAAGTTCGCATTAAGCAGGAAGAAAAAGTCACATGTAGCGATTGTAAGCGCGTCAAAAACATTGCAGGAGCGAGGGTGAGTTATTTCAAAAGAAATTTATATTGAGATCTACTATGGCCAATGGTACTGTAACCTAATATGACCCATAAGTAAACAGTATGTCATTCGAGGACGTCACGTGTGATCGTGGGTCGGGATTTGCTAACTACGATGACAAGGTGCAAAAACAACAATATTCATGAGAAATAATAAGCAAGCAAGAATAAATGAAACATAATAAACATGTATACAAGTAATATTACCGCGCAGCTATCATAACTTACTTTTATTTATAATAGTTGCTTTTATTGTTATAATATATGTACCTACATACATTTTCTTGACTGCCTTGGTCGTGTTGATTGTAAACGCGACTGTCGAATGAAAGGACCTGGGTTCAAATCCCGGGTTGAGCACAATTGGATTTTTCTAACTACATTTTCTAATAGTGGCTTGGAGTCTGGAAATATGCCTGGTGTATGGCAATAGGCTCACCAACTACTCCGTAGTGGGATGTAGACGTAACTGGTGAAAGGGGGCAGTGTACGTCACTCGTCTGTCTACCTCTTCGGGGATTACAGCACGCCAATACGTTACGTTTTACATTTTCTTGCCAAATAATTCACTGACATTTAAATGTTAACAAAAGTGTATTTTACAAAATGAATAGATTTCTAGAGAGCTTCCTCGAAATACATTGAATCCTAAAATGCTGAAGTGTATTCAATCCGCAGTTATCATTTCAATTTCCTGTTTATTTTGTCTGGCATTGTGTAAAAACATGAATAATTGTCTTTTATACGTGTAAGAACTTCCTTTTCTTTGTACTCCCATACTGAGAACGTAGGGGCAAAAGTAATTCTGTCTGTTACGCTCTTATGGCCCCCATCTATAGCGATGAAATTTAATAGACAGAACATTTTAAATATACCGGCAATTCAATTTTAGTGTTTATTCCAGGTATAACCTAGTAATGTACGCATAATAGAACAAAAAAAATGTACTATCTACCTTACGGCGCTGTCAACGAAGTTTGTTTCATTGGTATTACAAATACGAGTATGTCCAAACTACAATGATGTATTTTAGTACTTTAGGAGTTATACTATTCACTTCTTGTCTCCGTCCTGAAATTGAATCAATGATCCCAAATTATTTTATTATCAATCTAATAATAGACAGTTCAAATTTAATAATAATATACATTTATAAATGTATTCAGAAATGGCACGTGTGGAAGATATTTAATAAGAGTTTGTGTTCATAATTATGATTATGGCTTTATCGAAAACGATCATACATTTTATTTTGTCAAATCTTTAAACAACACAGATATAAATATTCTTACGTAGTTCTGTACACGGAATAATTCCGTTTCCACGGTTGTACATAAGAGTACAACGGGTAGGTATTAAGAAGATGCACCTTGAAAGCTTTTCAAGGAGATAAAGCTGGCGTATCCTTATGATATATCTTATGATCCGGTTATATAACGTACGTCGCGCGTCTTGCAGGGCTTTTAAAAATCAAATATGTTAAGTACGAGTAGATTTGATTTTAGCACTATTTCCGAGGCAGGTGTGTATATTTCTTCCAATAAAATGTTAAAATATGTGTATAGTATATTAGAAACATTGCAATTTTGGTCAGAATTCATCTATAGCATTTGATAGTTTTCTCCTATAAAACTTCAATTCGTCACTTAACCAGTATCGCCTTAACCAATTCGGTGATATTTTACAAACATCTCGTTTAATTGTATTCAATGAAAACATTAAATAAATTGATGAAGTTTCTGAAAACGTAATTTACAATTTTCAGGGTGCTATGAAACCGATTTGATTGAAACTGAAAATTAACTGCATTGATCGCTAGATTAGACCCGACTTCATTCATGTCAACATACAAGATTTTATTATTTATAGGTTTGTATTCTTAGTCTAATCATCAAACACAATTATTTAAAAACGGAACGGAAAAGTTCATGAAGTTGATTGTTCTAATAGTCTTGACGGCACCAACATTACTTCAATTGATCACATAATACTCCATTTACATACGAACTTTAATACTTGATCATGGGACGATTTAAAAACTCAGGCTGTATATCAAACGCGATCGCTTTGCCTGAAGCAGATTATCCGTGGAATATAATTGTTAGAAACACACAAGGGATAAAGATATCTCATATTTTCCATCCGTACTGTAATAATCAACCGAATCACGAATTTTGAATACCTACTTATTAAGGCGGACGTTATTAGACATGCGCTCTAATATTAAACAAACTCTGAGTTAAACATGTTAGTTTAGTCTGTTCTGTGAGCATGTAAAGTTTGTTTAAGTCGCTTACATTTAATGAATGTACCAACCAACCCTCCAAACAGTGTCTTTCAGGATTATCCAAATTACCTGTTCCTCATTTCGTGTTTGTATATAATATTTACAACATTTAATGCATCCCGTAAGTGAAAACAGATTCGAGTTTCAGGCTAAGTCGTCAAAGGAATGCATTATAGGTATTAATTGCATAAAGTTCACTATCCAATTCCTTCCCTATATGTGTGATGTAGGATTATCTTATTTTTTTCTACTTGCAACTTCAAGCGTATGTGCTGAATTTGAACAAATATGAGTGTTGAATAATTTTTTTATAACAAATCTTACTCACGTTGCCTTTTAGGGATTCTTTAGGTCCTCGCTTGGTCCTTGTAGGAATGGCGTATGAAAAAAATCTTACTTAAAACATGTGTTATTCAAAATTCTTCTTTATTAAGGTTTATGTAAATAATAATGGTAATTTGCTTAAACTTGCTCTGAAAAAAAAAAATACCGTTAATAGATATTTGTAAAGTATACATATTTAATCATATTTTGCTGTTTACATTTATTACACGTTATGTATATTTTGTTTCCAAACTTTGAATAAAATTAGTTACATTAAACCATAAAGTGATTATTTCTATAAAGTCCATTTTCGAATGATTTATACATAAATGTACAAGGACTAATCTATTGTGATGTTGGGTCGAATTCCATCCAAATTCTTTCCAAGATAGCTCTTCTGCACGATTTCTCGTTGATTACCTGCAAAATGGATTTCGAAGCGTAAAAGAAATAACAAGTCATTTGTACCGACTCTAGTACTATGTCTCAGAGCGCAGTATTCGTTAAAATAGGATAATACATTTATTTTCGACAATTAATCACTACAATGTAAATTCTAATAAAAAGGATTATTATATGAATAGTTCAATTGTGATAATAGTTCAATAAATTGTGAAAATATAGTACGTTAAAAAACTAAACTGATTGTACTTTAAATGTAAAAGAAAATTATGATGTGGAAAATAATAATATTTCTTTTGTCCATTATACATTGCGACCAAAATTATCTCTGATTTTCTGATAAAATATTTTCACTTGCAACTGAATTTTTACGAGAATAAATATAAAAAGAATGATTACGCGTTTAACTGCCTTTCAAGTGACGCTCGCAGAAAAATATTATTACAGAGGTGACGACGTTTATTACTATGCACTTTTACATTTCGCGAGTCGCGAGTGCATAAGATTATAAGTTTGTTTTTTCCATTTTCTTTATTTATTTAATTATTTTAAATTCGCTTTAAAGGTGAAATATAAGAGTTTATAGAATGTAGGATTTTTAAGCGTATTCTGAGTTAAGCTGCAAACAAGTACTTTGTTCTGTTATGTGTCGTGACAGTCCTATATAAGTTCCATTGAGTCACTAGATAGAATACAGTTGAATTGGAGGGGGATTACAGTGGCTTACAGCGACTTCTATTGCAATTGTAGACACATCGTCATTGTTCATTGTGTTAGCAGCTGGCACCTTTACGCCAACCGCTTGACACGGCTGCCTGTAGATATTTTTTTTGTACTCGTAAATGTAACTCGCTTTGACTCCGTAGGTTAGGAGTTCGAAACCCTTATTCACAACCTGCATTAGTTTGAATACATTCTCTTAGCATTTACATACATAGTACACTTGTACACCGAGAGTAGAAATTATTCAGGTTAAAACGAAGAAGATACTAAAGTTATGTGGGGATCTAACGTTGATGTATAGTATTAACAACGTATTTACCAATATACCCCGGGAAGGCAGTGCACAGACCACATGTAATACTTGATTTTAATTATCACATTCTACCGGTGCCAAGTAATTCATAGTGCTATGAAATTATTTACTGCTCTATTTTTAATAACATAAGAACGTTTTTTCATTGAATTTATATATATTAATAAGTAACAAAGTAGGTACTATTCCTGTATTTTTCCGGAGGTGTAAACAGGGGAGCGTGGTACATTCCCACGGCTCACCAGTCATATGTCCCATCGTGGATTAGGAGGCTAGCGTAATGCTATGAACCGGGCACATATTATGTAGTATGAGAATGAGTAATAGTCATTATTCACTGAAAATGAGCACGGCGATTCTACAATCGTCACAATTGCTGACAGACTGCATTTTTCGAGGACATATTGCAGCGCACTACTTCTACAAAAGACTGTTATATCATACTAATGTATACATATATACCTACGTACATATACGGTACATGTCGTACATAACTTTACTATGTATTATGTAATTAGGATACATTACGTATGTATATAATTAAATAGTACATAGTGATTAAATCATATCAACCACCTCATTGATACGATATAAGCAGGCTGCAACCATTTTAGCGGTATGTCATTTAGGCCTAACTCTATTCCTAACTCCGGAGACCGTTTAGAAACGTTCCTGCAATCACATTACACGATCCATTCCGTTCGCGTTGCCGTTCACATCGCATTCAATGTAAGGAAATTGAAATGTGAAAACTATTAGCACGTGTACTGTTGAGAAAACAGCGTTCGGTGAACAAGGGTTTAGTTTGTTCATGCAGTGATGTGTAAGGAATACCGGGCAATATTTTGTAAAATGTAAATATGGCTGATGAATTTTTTATACTATTCACGCCTGACTACCTGAGTAAATGGCTGACTGACTCGTTGATGCAGTGGATGCATGTGCTACGGCCGATCGAGAGGCCCTGGCTTCGATTCCCAGGGCGGGTACTACGTACTGGACTTTACTCACATAGATTTTCTTGTATAAATTTCTGTGTTCTAGTGGTTTGGAGTTCATATTTGTCAACAGACGGCTCACCCACTATTCAGGCGTGATGTTACGTCCGTAAACTGTCATTTGAAATCACTGTTGTATATAGGCACATAATTAGTATATAATTATACTACAAACATTATTTTGTGTTCAATACATATTTAAAAATACAGGATGAGTCCCTCTGTAGTACCTAACGGTAAATACTTTTCCTGAATCGTGGGGATAACAATAAATACTTATCTCCGGTTTCGAATCGAATGGTTTTATGGATTCAGGCGTTATTAACTAGCTACATAGGAAACACAATAAAATCTTTATACGCTTCATTTTACATACTTAAATACCTAAGCCTGGTTTATGAATAAATGAGTATTTTAACTACACAGGCAGTTATGTCAATAGGCTGACCCCTATCCCATAGTGAGACTTAAACCATCGCTGAATCTTGACAGTCACCTACACTCCTCTTCGGAGAAATATAGGCGTGATACTATGCAGTTTAATCTTTCGAGTATGTACTGGATGACAAGTATGTATAATAGTTAGAAATTCCAGTTCGCCGTGTTAACGCGGTGCAAACCGAACGTCACTGCACGCAAGTGTAATCGACGTCATTTGAAGGGTCTTTGTCACCGTTAACGTATTGGCCATTCGTGAGCCTAACGGTACGTAGGCACTCCATTTGACAATGAGACCGTTGGGACACATTCGCGCTTCGGCCCTGCGATTCAATTAACGTTATTTAGCGTTTATTCTATATTTTTAGTTTCGCAGTCTGGATATGTGCCCGATGCATGGCAATAAGCTCACCACCTATTCCATAGTGAGACGTAAACGTAACCGGTGAAACGTGGGAGTGTTCTGTATTCCCCTGCCTACCTCTTCGGGGATTACAGGCGTGAAGTTGCGTTTATTCTATCATAAGTATTTATTCTTTTTTATGTGTTAAAATTGCACATTTTCTTTACTAAATTGTAACGATAGCCTAGGGATATAGTATTGTACCTACTACTCGTATATTGGATAACGTGTGTCGGATTCCCTAACACGCACCACCGACAAAGGATATATCAGTATTCATGGTAAACATCTGTGGGCATGTACAGTGGAACACTTACACTACGCGTATTTCTACTGTGAACCAATTGTTGATATAACAATTTGTATTTCGCCAAGAACTTTGCTTTTCGGTCCACGTGTAGGGCACACGTCTCATATGTGAACTCCCTAGACCTCATTATTGGTAACTGTGTGGTAATCACTCTCGAATAAAGCAGATTCTATTTGTGACTGCACACCTAATACAAAACAAAAACTTACTACTGAAGTCATATTTTTGCAGCCCGGTTGATGGTAGGAATATGTTTGGAATAAATCTAGTTTCGCAATTACCTATGCTTTTACCTGATTGCAAAGATGTATCTTAAGGGGTAACGGAGGGAATATCGCGTACAGCATCGCTTCGAGGGAAAATTAAAAGTAAACATTTATTACACATGTTTCACTAACACAATAATTCCCAGGTCATAATTAATTATATTTTTTTTTTCTAATATAGTATATTATATTGTAACAAGAACAGTGTAATTTGTTTATTTAGATCTGTTAAAACATTTTATTTTCATAATAATCTGCTAAAACATACTTAATTTTCGTTGATGAGCGCACTATATCGGTGTTTGCGGCAGATTATTAATGAATGATATAAATGGTTTCTTATTATAATTTTCCCGTAAAATATGAGAACGTTTACTACAATATGTAAGATATAGGATCACCACCTACTCCATAGTAAGACGAACCTATACGTAACTGGTGGAACGTGGGAATATACATTTCTCTGCTTACCTCTTCAGGGATTACAGGCGTAAGGTTACGTTTTTTGAAGTTATGTCTACTTCCATTTACGAATATAGTATTTCCTTACAAATATGGACACCGGCAATATTCGGTTTTCTAGACTTACATAACCAATGGCTACAAAACAATCAATACATGAATGGTTAGCGAAAAAATCACCAGAACTTGCCCAAAATATTAGCTCGCTGATGTAGCAATGGGCTGGGCATATCTGCGGAACAATTCACAGCCGGTAGAGTAAGCGAGATGACATTGTAAAATAATAGGCTGTTTAAATACTTAAGTAATAAAATCTATTCGATACACATTTTGTTGTTATGCATAGATATGCGCTCCTTATCGCTCGTCTAGATTAGGTAATAATTATGTGCACACCCTTGTGGACTAGTGGGCGTAATGCAACATTCACTAGCCGAAAATTTGCTGTCTCTCTCTCTCTTTTTCTCCGGAAGTCCCTAGTACATATTTATCAACCTTCTTAGTGCTCTACAATTCACACCTTATAGATATTGCAATATTGTTCAAAATTGTGTCATTTCTTTTTATGTCTGTACGTTAAATTTCATTACTTTGTTCGACTAATTATGTACCTAAATAATGTATCACAAAATTAACATTTTATATGTATATCATTTATATAAATTGGGAAGCTATTTAGACTAGAATTCAACAATTTTCTTGTATCCCGTATGGTCTAGTGGCTAGGATACCTGGCTTTCACCCAGGAGGCCCGGGTTCGATTCCCGGTACGGGAACTAATTTTTTTTGGCATGGTCCTTTGTAAAGACATTTTATATTAAAAAGAAACGCTTTTTTGTAAATATTTTCTATACAATATTTCTCTTTGGTTCTTCATTTTTCTTTAGTAAATTAACACTCTTGCAATCTTTATTTTTTTGTTCATTTCTATCAAACAGATAGGAGGTGGGAGGTAACACAAGTACCACCTAGCTCGGCAGGCAATACTTAACTTAATTATTGATTTACCCGTATCACTGCATACGTGCAGTGATACCAGCTTAATTCGTGGTGTGTTTATGTTATTGTGACAAGTAAATACGAGCGCGTTAGATATATTAAATGTTTAATATGTATATTCAATAAAATTATATATATTTTTAGTAATTCTAAGGAATGATTTTAGTACTTGTATTACTTCAAATAAAATAATATTTATCTTGACGTTTCTGTCACTGGTGATTTATAATGTTTGCTTTTTTACTGTGAAAAAAAAAAAGAACAGAGTAACAAATGACAATTGCCGGTCGAACAGTATGAGGCGGGCCGCGAGAAAACTAAGGTTCGGTTATATCAGTTTCTTACCGATTGTACTTATTTTAATATAACTGTAACGGTAAAGCGATAATATTGATTTTAAACGTAACATAAACGTAACATTACGCCTGTTATCCCCGAAGAAGTAGGCCGAGGAGTGTAGAACACTCTCACAATTCACCAGTTAAGTTTACGTCCCACTATGAAATAGGTGATGAGCCTATTGCCATGCACCGGGCACAAATCCAGACTCCGAGCTACTATTAGAAAATCTAAATTAGAAAAATTCTAT
>DWTO01004609.1:0-11389 GCA_018244755.1 Jemadia pseudognetus
CTGGTGAAACGTGGGAGTGGTTCTGCATTCCTCTGCCTACCTCTTCGGGGATTACAGGTGTGAAGTTACTTTTTACTTTTTTTTTTTATATTTCTGATTACATTTTCAATGCACAGAAGCTTCCAATTCTCCGGTTTTCTCCAGATTATTTGTATACGTGTGTGTGTATATATATATATCAGAGAAACGTTGAGATAAATCGATAATTACGACGACGTTTTCTAAAACATCAAAATAATGTGGAATCTTCGGACTGACGCGAACTCGGCGGATGACAAACCGTCACAATCAGTCAGCCGCGGGGCTGGCGAGGGCGGAACGTTCGCCCGACTACTGATGTATTGGTTTCACATTATTAGCTTTACTTCAGTAGTTAATAAATGGCGCTTACCCTGATCCCGTGAGAGTCGTGAGTCGTGTGAGATGTAATATTTTTTACAAAACTGTAATAAGACGTATAAGAAAAGTGATGAACTGTCCACTGTCGGGTATACATATAATTCCAGTTATACTACTGTACATAGTCGTGAATATTATTCCAACCTCGTGAACAGAAAGTCTTATTCCGAAGCTGTCAAAAATTCAACATTATTTCTTATTTGCTGTAATGTTGCCTAGTTCGTCTTTCAGTACATTATTATTCGTTAGGAATCCTTGATTTATGAGGTGGGTGGCCTCCTGAATTCGGGTATCCGGTGAACAAAAAAAATAAATTTGTGGATGCGATGAAGGATGAGTGGGATGACGCCACAAGGGAAGGAAGAGTGTTTTGTAGATAATGGTGTATGGTAAATTGAGTTGATAATGTAAAGGGCGTTAAGACGTTTGAGTAGAAGTAATCTTACAAGGCTTTCGTTTACTTAGGAGATTGAAGACATGAAATAAAAATTACTTTAAGCGACAGTTCTCTATTGTATTTACTGTAACCAAATATTGAATGTGCGAAGCACTCTGTTGAAGATTAAATGAGCGAGAATTCTCTACAAAACAATAGGGGTATCCTCCCTTTCACCCCTTTTCACGGTTATTTCAATAGTGGGTGACGTTAATTAGAGCGATGAAATTAACTTGTCACATAAATACATCCAGTATTTAAATTTTAAATCTCATATTGTTGACGACTTTGCTTCATTTAAATTTGTCACAACAATTTGTCCAAACTTTTGTGTATGTACAATATTATGTTAAACTCTTTCAAAAATTTAAGTGTATTTTATAATATGAATACATTTAACTGCCTCGTTTACGGAGTGGTTACAATCATGGCTATGGATCTAGAGGTTCAAATCAAGGCTCAGGTACTATGGGATTTCTCCAACTTAGATTTGCTAGCAGAAATTTCTAGTAGTGGCTGAGAGACTGGATTTGTTTTAGATTATGTTAAAAAACTCACCCCCTAGTGAAAGTATAGTTATTTCCATAGTGGGACGTAAACTGATGGAACGTGGGAGTGTACTACACTCCTCTGCCTACATCTTTAGAGGTGTGATTTTAGATCTACTGGGTATTTTATTACGTCCAAAACTTGACGATGTTTGTACAAACAAAAAAGCATCCCACAAAGTAATTGTATAAAGCGTACAAGAGACAAACACATTCTGGCTTCATTCGGGGTAACTCAAGCCATTGTCACTCTAGAAGAGTGTTAAATCAACGTCATTGTGGTACATATATTACACAGAAACATTTTGGTTTCTCTACATGTATATTTATATCCAATATTGTTAATTTATACCTCAGTCGTGCTCGTCCTTGTCTCTAGAGATCTCATAGTGATGTTGCCATGTCTCCGTATAAAAAAATTCTTGTTTACATATTAGAACTATTTTTTGTGAGTATGATTTTATTTTATTATGTACATTTGGTTGATGAAGGTTTGATTAGATGTAGGTTGTATTAATATTTTTACATATATTTTGATACGGTCATTCCTGGTATCCTAACCATTTAGCATTATGTTTATCACAAGTTTCTACAACTCAAATAACTCTGCTACTGTCAGTTTATTATCAGTTTAAGCAAAACTGAGCTGTTCATTGTCGTCATCAGCCCTGTTAGCGATCCACTGTAAGGCACGAGCCTCCTGGCCAAATGCAGATTATTCAATTTTGTTATCAACCAATTATTTACTAGGTTTACCTTACTTTCATGCAATATTCTATTAGATAAAAAATAACCCGATTAGGCATTTCTATTTAAGATAAGTCATTCCGTGTACAAAATCACTCCTAACAGGGCTAATGGGGCAGCCTTGCACGATCCCACACAATCGCACCGCAGTTCGTTGGAAGCAACATAATGTTTTATTGTGGCAATGTTTCACTGACTTTGTTACTGTGCACGCTCAACCTGCTTCTGTTGTTTATTTTGACTGTTGAGGAAATACAGCGTTTTGTTATCTAATATGTTATATGTTGCTTTTGTTATAATGAAGAAGTTTGTAATATTCTTAGTGGTTCAGATGTCAACTTCCTGCTAAGATGGACTGTCTGGGGTTCGGGTACCACGACTCACTTCCAAATTTTACAAAATTTACTTAACTCAATTAAATATTACTTGCGTTAATAGTGAAGAAAAACTTCGTGAAATATCTATATTCTGAGACAATTGCCTTAATTTCCCTATTCCGCTATTAGAACAGACGTGTGTCCATCAATGGAAGAATAAAGGTATAGATTATGAATTAAGTACTAAATGAGACATCGATAAGTACTTACACCATGTCCTACTTTTATCATTGTACGTAAGTTTTGAATTGTAAGCAACTCGATGAAAAAAAAATGAATAAAAATTTCAATTTCCTTATAACATTTCTTACATATACTCGTATGTCTCATTTAAAGCTTTTTGTATTACGTTCAAGAGTAACAACACAACATTTGTTTGTTCACCGCCACATGCACAATTAGAACGTTTTAATAACAACAAGAGATACATATGCTCCTCCGTGTACATCGCTCCGAATGACGCAATGAATGTACAGCCCTCTTGCTGTAACAATTTAACGAGATTTCCGCGCTAATATCCGCCGCCGCCGTCCGCGACGACCGCAAGTGTGAACGTGCCGCGTTCATTTCGTAACGCCGCGCGCCGTCGCGTTTGTCACTCGTATACATTTTGAACAGTTCATTGTTCTTCGCAACCTTGTACAATCATACGGGCATGTGACCCGTGCGATGTTCGGAGGACAATGAATGTCGTAAAAAGCACTTAATCGCAAATCCCTTGTTACTTACGGGTTTCTATAATGTAACATCACGCCTATAATCCTTGAAGAGGTAGGTATAGGTGTGTAGTAGTTACACTCCCATATTTCACCAGTTACGTTTACTTCTGACTAAGTAGTGAGCTTATTGCCATATATCCAATCCAAATCCATCCAAATCCAATAGTGTCTGTCTGACCCGGGATTGGAACCTAGGAACTGCCGATTGGTGGTCGCTCTAGCACCCAAGATGACCAAAGGGGAAGTCAATTTTCGGAAGGCAATAACGTCAACAAGATTTTGTATACTTATTAAAATAAATCATTCCTTGTTGTATGTAAAATAAACATTTGAAACCTTTCAACTGACGTATTGTTAACTACTTAACTTAAACTTAAAAATGACTCCGATCATGTATTACATGTGTCCGCGGTCACCGCAAGACCGAACATACCCGCATTCATTCGTAACATTGTTCAAATTGTTATGCTCGGAAGTTTTGTATCTACAGCATTAAAGAATTACGATACTTGCAAATGTAGCTATTTTTAAGGCTCAAGGATTTTTTGTTTATTCTTAGTAAAAATTAACAAAGTTTCATTACCGAGCTTCTTGCCCCGTTGAGGTGATAGACAGAAATTAACGTGTCGTTTTTGTCTTCTTTTATATTCGAATTTTTATCAAATTGACAATAGTTTTTTAATAAATCATCGTCGTCAGCCTATTGCAATCCACCGCTGGGCATAAGCCTCCCCTGATGGGTTAAGCCCATTATCCCCACTCTGGGCATGCGAGTTGGGGATAGTTTAAATTAATAGTTGAGTAGAATTAACGAGTTTGTCCCACACGAGCGCAACATTTGACTTTCCGCATGTTATATTACATGACATCGTTCTGTTGCATTGATCGGAGTTATTGTACCGCTTACCGGGATTAAACTCGGCGACATCGTTTCGCCTGTTATGTTAAAACGTTTGCATGTCACGCTTTAGTTACTCGTAGGTACATACACATGGGCACGTGGGCAATGTATCTCAATGAAAATCGTGTGGAGCTTGCGACAATAATTGTATATATGTATTATAATTGTATGTAACACATGTATTGATCCAAATTTTCACCTCCTTAAATTATCATTTGCTATAATTTAATTTAGACTTCAATTATGCTGTGTATTATTATTTGTTTCATTAGACACCATCCCTATTTTCGTTAGCTGTCTATCTTACATTTCACTAGTTTCAACTAAAACATTCCTATTTTACTCTTATACTTATAAATGTTAAATGTAGTCTAATATTTATATGTATAATATCACATCACGCTGTGTACCGCGTGCATACATGTTATATTTTCGCTTAAGACCGCATTCGTCCGTTATAGCCGCAATATTGAATCTACCGCATTATGCCGACGACATTGTTCCGTCAGTTAACGTTCAAATGTTTGCAGTTTGCATGCTGTGCACTCATTATATGCATGCATGCAGACAACGTCGTGCAACAGATGCTGGGTGGCAAATTGAGAATATTATGTTTATTAACGTGTGCGGTCGGTGATCGTGCGCTGTCGTGTATTATATGTTTTGGTTATTATAACAAACGCTATGTTAAATCATATTGTTCGAAGTATGTGTTAAAATTGTTTTGAATCGAATGTGAACTTTAAATTTTCAAGTTGAAAGAGTTTTATACTTTTATCGGTAGTCATATAATAAGGAGATAAATCTTACGGTAAATGAAGATAAACGAAATTAAGTGGTGGTTCGTCATCTTTTATTGTGTATATAGGTAATTGTTAATATTAGGCTCACCACCTATTCCATAGCGGGACGTAAACGTAACTGGTGAAATATGGGACTGTTCTACCTCATCGTGGATTATAGGCGTGATGTTATGTTTCCACAATTTGTCTTGGATAACCCTGGCTACTTAACATCCATAGCCTATCTATTCTATATTTCGTCAAAAATCATTTTGTTTTGCTGTAATGTTATTTAATAAGCTTTTCTTTATCGCTACAAAGTAACGCGTTGCAAATTATGATTTGCATTTTATGTTTAAATGTATCTTTACATTTGTAGTTTAAAATAATATCAGAAGGATAACATGAATATCTTATCCTTGAATAACTTTATTATGCTTAAAGAATATTGTTCATTTCACACCTCTCTTTCTTCTCGCATAGGAAAACGGTCAAGACGAGCAAAGAAACTTATCATATTAACGCAAAAATTTTCATTGAGATGCTTCCTGTTTATTATAATTAAGTCTTCCACCCGTTCTCAGTTTGAACTAAGTCTTCTCATTACCCATCGCGGCTATATCTTATCGTCGTGAAATATTTGTCGTTGCATACTTTTAAAGTGGATACTCTTCTTTACTTTCCTTTTTAGGACCTTGTTCATATGCCCCCGGTTTATTCGTATCTTCTATTAATTTCTACTTGTTCCCTATAAAATTTATGAATAGTTCAAAATTCATCTTTGATATTTTTAAAAGTTGATCGGCTCGCTTTAGGAATGTTTGTTTTGATTGTTGATGAATTTTTTATGCTTTTATTAGACATTTTCTTAATTAAAGCCCAACACTTCCAAGAATGGCACAAATTCCTTCGACAATTACGATTTTGGTCTCCACCACTAGGAATGTTCAGTTCAGTTCCGGTTCCATTAGCGGTCGCAATCCGACGTTCCCGGTTTGTTTATGGGCTTTTGTTCAAGTACGCTATTGTGTGCTGACGCGTTCTGCGGTGGTCCATCTCATTGTCTATGGAGTTTGGAACCTTACGTTAAGGATTGTATTTAGTATCTTTGTTCTATTTTTTAACTGTTGCATTATTTCTTTACTGCCCGTGACTTTTAAATATGTGGTAAAGAAACCCTCAAATGTTTCTCCAGTTTTCAATGATATAAAAATAAGATTTAACTTTGACGTTAGATGGTAACCGCAGCCTACACAGTTAAACCTGATTTTAGATGCGATCGAAAATCAACTTGATTACAGTTTTGATATCATAGAATTGATTTTATTTCTGCATTTGTTTGTCTACCTACCACATAGTCATAGTGACACTATCATTGGTGCACAACAATGGAATTAGATGCTAAGGTGATGTTTTGCAATTTTCGAACCTCGTCCCTAGAGGTTTGCTATAATTCTTCTTCTGTACAATTATGTGTCCATTGCATTGTTAAACAATATTTACTTTTGGCATTAAGTGATAATGAAATATCTCCCAGTAGGTGGCAAATCGAGCATACATTTTTTAATTTCGTTAATATCATAAACACAACAAAATTTTTAAGTCACATCATGAAAGCATATTCCTAGTTCCACTAGCGTTTCTACCGACTTTGCCTGATTGTTTATGGTCTTTTGTTCGGCACGCTATTGTGTGCCGACGCGTTCCGAGACGATCCGTCTCCGCGGCAGTGTATTGAATTTGCGCTCGTGTGTGATTAAAATGCGCCGAGATGGAAATTATGTTGAGATGATACGGTATACAGAGTATAAATTTCTTACAGTCATACCTTTGCAATTTTTTTCATGTTTATTTTTACTCGTTGATTATTAACCGTATATACAATATTTTTAACATTTTTTGTGTTAGTTTATACTTATTAATTCATCTCCAATATTTTTATATTAACTTATGCTTTATAACCACCCATGTGTAATATACATCGTATCTATGAAAAAATGAATGAAATGTACACATGATTAGAAACATAATTACACGTCTTAAATCCTCGAAAAGGTAGGCAGAAGAGTGTAGAACACTCCCATTTTTCACCAGTTACGTTTACTTCCCACTATGGAATAGGTGGTGAGCATATTGCCATGCACCGGACACACATCCAGACTCCCAGCCACGAGTAGAAAATCTAAATTAGAAAAATTCTATAGTGCCCGACCCGGGAATCGAACCCAGGGCCTCCTGATCGGCAGGCGCACTTACAACCAACACGACCGAAGAGGCAGTCAATAACTAAATTAACTTTACGAAATAAAACTTTCCATTTTCAATGAAGTACCTACATATCTATATAACGGCCTTCTATAATCTACGAATATGATAGTAACGAATTTGGGAACTTCTAACGAAGAGCCCGACTTAATTAACATGCAACTCGATTAAACCCCGCACGGAGTTTTCGGATAACCGCAATCTTGTTGAATACCAGTTTTAGTTACCCATATTTTATATGTCCACTCCAGAATTAAAAAAACATTAGAGCAACAAAAAATCCTTAGGAAGCCTATGTCTGCCACCTGATGTATACTGGCTGCTGATGTGATGATATAGAAAAAGGTTATTTAGTTTAAAAAATTATGTTTTGAAATGTTCTTAGCGTTGATAATAATGATCAGTTCCAAATCGGTCAATAGCAATATTTTACCGCGACGGGTCTGCTATCTCACCGCGTGTTACGTACGCTTTCTCGGCTTGATCCTACGAGCCGGATATATTGACGGGTATTGCCTTATCGAAATCCTCCTGAAAGCCCGCAACCTTATCCCACGTTACGTGTAACATATTTACCCTCTCCCCTCAAATGTGCCGAGATAAGAGCCCGAAGTAGCGCGCGCTTATCCGCGCCGGACGTCCGCCGCGCTATCTGTCGTCAGCTGCGCCGAGACGACAG
Organism: Jemadia pseudognetus; assembly: GCA_018244755.1. Taxonomy (NCBI): domain Eukaryota; kingdom Metazoa; phylum Arthropoda; class Insecta; order Lepidoptera; family Hesperiidae; genus Jemadia; species Jemadia pseudognetus. The sequence goes on from DWTO01004609.1 coordinate 7,854, forward strand.
CTTGATGAACCCTAGAATGTCGTTTGCTGGTTAATATCCTGGTTAAAAGCCAACTTTAGTAGTGAACTCCAAGTATATTTCTTGTTCGGCAAAATATCATAATTTTATGACTATGATTTTATATAATAACTTGCAATAATAATCCAACCCTAGCTTATGACTTGTAAGGATTGAATACATGATTTAAAAGATAGATTATGTCAGTACTACCAATAAACCTTAACATTATAAATGGAAACCGAGCTAAATATACAATTTAATCCCCTTTGTTTCTGTGGGCATTGTTTCAGAAGAAATGCGCAGATACTTCTCTCCCATTCGTCCCACTGACGCTTCTATCCCATTACTTGAGTACAATTTGCATAATAAAGGAAGCATCAAACTGGAGTAGTCCTCAGATCATGGCTTTTGGAGCCACCGAACTTTACTCATATTGAACATTCTCGGCTCGTCAAGTCGTCTGCCGCCTGCTGGAAATGTTATAATCTCGAGTACACATTCATACTCATATGTGTGTGGGTTTGTATGCGTGCGTATAAAAGCGCGGATCCATCGCGGCGCACGGAGAGACTACGCACGTGCGTCAAGTTTCGCTTTGCAACACAATATATGTGGCTGTGTCCACTGCAACCCACGGACACGCTACACATGAAACCACGCTGTCAACTAAATGAATCCGCGCGCCGCGTGCCCATGAACAACATGCGCCACGGTGGGTCCGTGCCTTAAATGACATGGCTATGTTTATGTGTTCCTGTGTGAAATTATTATGTGTAAATGACTGAATTGTAGGATGTCCTATGATGACTATACTTCTTATACTTATTTCTTCTTAGGTCATTTTAAGTGTTCTAAGTTTGTTTTTGTCGGTATCCTTTCCTTTAATGTTTTCTAATTACGATTATGAGGTATTCACTTTTGGGTTTTCACAAATCTTTTTATTTATTTGTGCTTCTGCAATTTTACTAAATACTCGCTCCGTCGATATGTCGATCGTCCTCTAGATTCGGTTACCTTCGCCTAGTTTCGGGATATAATACCTTCGATTGAGTTCAGCAATAATAGTTACCACTATCGAAGATTACGCAGTATCCTCACTGGCCTTCAATGGCCCATTGTACGATATCAACTGCGCTGCAGACGCGGCGAACGACTTCCAAGCCACGATCGGTGCTTGTATCGATGGGTGGTTATGACTCCCTGATATTGAGACATCCCACTGCTTTACGAAATAAAGACTGTGGTATAGATGTGAAATACGGTTAGAATATTTACGTAAAAATGCAATCTAAATTCAGTAATGTGTTTCAATCCATAAATATCCGGAGATGATTCTAAGACATGTAATATTTATTCATCGACGATTGGTCCTTCAAAGGCGAGGAGTATAATAAACTATAAGAAGTGACTTATCGGACATGAAAATATTACAAAATTAATTTTATTTATGTCCGATCGTGGAATATCAAAGACATTTATTGATTTTCTTTAAAACTGTCTATTTATTCATGTGCTCAGATTAATCTGTCTTGCGTCGGTTTTCAAGCAGACCAATCATAACTGGACAAAGATATTTGTAAACTAGATTATTGAGAGATAGTGAGGGTAATGTGTCTTGCCCTTTGCACGATGTTTTGTTCTGGTAGATAATGTTTCGTATAGACCGTCATCTCTCCATATGTATACCAATTAACAGCGCCCTCTAAGTATATCTTATAAAAAAGACTCCATAAGTTTGTATAAGGACGTCTAAGGCGATTTCTTTCCGCGTCGTAAACTTCATCTGTTCCGCCCTTATTCGTCCATTGAATCCGTCCCTTTATTGCATAGTTCCTTATCTATGTCCTCCAACCTAGGTCTCATCGTCCTGGTTTCTTGATGTTGGTGTCTAAAGAGGTGAAGTGTGACGGAGAACTGTCTTGGTATTGAGAAGTATTTGTTTCTCTCTAAATATACATATATTTCTATGCATAATTGTGAATAAACAAAGGTTAAGACTGTAATTTCTGTACTAAAGAGAATCATAAGATAAGATTAGAAAATTAAATGTATCTTCTTATTTAATTGCTCTTGGCAGATCGGTCGTGGTCCGGTATATTAGTTGAAGGCCAGCAGTAACACATCTCTCCATTTGTCTAGAGATGATGCTTGAATTAATGTATATAAACACAAGTATGGAATGAAGTTGAAGTTCATTGCTCATAAATACCGAATTTTACTACAAAGAAGTACTCTCTTGTTCTATCTCCCCTATGTCATTTTGTCCTATCGTTAGGCTTGTATATATATGTGTTTTATATATTTTTGTCTATATTATTTTTTGTCATTCTGACCGCTGCAAATTGTGAACCTTTTTCCTAACCTATCTGTTTCCGTGTAATAGATTTTAATGTTACTTTTTCCCCTCAGCGATACGACCTCCTCTCTATATTGCCGAGTGGATTATCCCTACCTCGTTTCAATAGTATTGTACGTATGTTTTGCACGGTTAGCAATGCTTTTATTTTGGTTATTACCTACTTCTGTTTCTACTATCTTATGTGTGCACACCACTAAATGTAGTAGGCATGTATATATTTGAACCGAAAGCATTTATTACTTCGTATGTCTTTCAATGCTCTCCGCCTACCCCGTAACGGACCTGGCGTGACGATATAGTAGTGATGTACCATAGTGTATTTCATACTTCGCCATCTGTAATATAATCGATTGTCATTTTCTCTTAATCATAACAAAGAAACTAAGAAAGCTGTTAATGTTGCCAACATTCCTAAAGAGTAAACGAACATGGCTTGGTGTCCGGCGCGCAGACAATACCATACGTATATATGTACATGTACGTATATACGTCGCGTCTGACAATGCGCTCTAATGAGCCAAGATCTAGCCCGATATAGTTTTGGGGCAGCGTAACACGACACGGAGACGGTACTCAATACGCGTCTCATACATTGAACTTTCTCTATTCTATCGACAACGTATGCTTAACGCTATAATAAGGTTTTCAGTCTTCCTCTACAATGTAACAATATTTATTATAATGTACCATTTATGGACCGGCTCGTAGTTGATCCAGCGGTTGGTGAACATGATTGCTGAGTTGGAGGTAGTGCATTCGATTCCCACCCAGGACTATTTGTGTGATGTGCACAAATGTTTGTTCCGTGTCTGATTGTAAAAGAAAGTATGTAGGTATATCGTATGTTTATAAATATATTCGTAGTTTGTCAGCCATCTCATTTCTATAGCAAAGACACTCTTCAGATTAATTCTGGGATCGAAATGGTCGTATCTGGATATGTTACAAGAAAATAAAAAAAATAATATAAAGTTTTTAGATCCTTTCTCGTCAACTAACTTTATCTTCCCACTCAGCTCTTCTACATTCTTCATGCAGAATGCGAATGGTAAGGTTAAACACCGTTAGTGTACTCGTATATCGTGCTGGTCAATTGTAGGTTTGCTCGCGATGTTTACCTTCAGTGTTGTAACGCGTATCCCTTTAGTATTGTACTATTGTGCTTTATGATTTATTA